>CABFOW010001906.1:95618-108093 GCA_902141385.1 Timema californicum
GTAAAAACTAACCAATAGACAGAGTCCTGGCGACACGTTTTGTGATGGCTAGCTTCTTATTGGTATAAAGAAATGGCGTGTTCTGCCAAATACTATGAACATGTTCCCTTTAACAGGAAGCGACGCAGTTGCGTTTTTACCAGGAAGAAGGTATAAAAAATATATTTTAGGGGTGAAGTCCTTTTCACATCTTTTCTGAGAAACGCGTGTTTCTTCATGGATGAATCTTAAAAGGATACTCTACCTATATTGCTTTAAAGAAAAATTACCTTCATCCATGACTTTTTACATAATTTAGATTAATCCAAATCAATATCATTACAACATAATTTCTTTAACTGAACCAACATTCGAAAAGTGTGTGTAATAAAATACACTTTAACCATAGGACAGTTACAAAATACAGTCCAGGACAGTTAATTTATCACTATGAATGATTAAACCTGAATTTTAATCCATGTCAGGGAATCAAAACCGGAACTCTTGGCTCAACAAACACATAAATAGGCTTTTTTCTCTCTTTAATAATCGGCTCAAAAAACAATATCCTTTCCTTGGTTAGTTATTATTATGCCGGTACATATTTGAATGCCTCTAAGAAATTTCTGTATTCTTAAAACACATTGAAACACTAGATCTACATTTATACCCGTTTTAAAGCCATATAATTGCTCAGCAGAGCGCAAAATTATTTCGGCTCTAAATTAACTGCTAACGCCATATGTTATCTCGATAAGTAATCAAGTTTACCACAACTACACTAATTATTTAAGAAATCGAGATTTAAATAAGTTATTGGGGAAAACCTGTCCTAACACAAATTGGTAAAAATATATATTGATATTAGAAAGTAATTTTTAATGGTCAGATTTAAGTTTTCTCTTGGTAGAAATAATTTTTGTTTTAGAATTAAGTAAAACCCTTTTTTCATTGAATATTATAATTTCATTTATATCCTTACTGTTTTCCAGCCTAAATCTCGGGTCACTATTTTATTCATAAATGCGAATAACTTTAAAGGCAAGGACATCCACAAATCCGGTACGCTGACTGTTAATTTATCAGACCGGCATTTTTGGCCGTATTAGGAATCTAACCCGCTAACAATAATTTAGTATACAAACATACTATCGAGTGCGCTAAGGTGACGGCTGAATTGATCCAAAACATTGCAAGCGCAGCTAAAGTGACAATTATAATGTCCTCTCTCTTTTCTTTGGATTTGAAGGTTTGTAATCTTCTATACCATGAATATAAGATATAATATTCTTTTGGTTAAACTTGAAACGGACAGTTGACAAAGGGTTTTGGTATGCCGGCAAAACAACGGTTGTTTGGGGGAATAGAGGACGTGGATAATTCTTACGTTATAAGCTGACTATTTCCAACCTAGTGGCTATAGTATTGTTACATGCAGATGGTACTAAAATATGTTATTTAGTAATTAAAGAATTGAAAACTTATCAGGCGTTCTATCGCATCCAGTTCACCCCAAACACCAGGCAAATCGTTGACAACATTTCCGGAGGCTGCGGTAGGGTCCTGTGGGGTGAAACCTGCCGGTGGTGTGAATACGGTGGCATCGGGAAGAATACCAACCGCTTCTAGGAGCTGCTCCGGTACAGCGCCAAACTCCACCTCACTGCTTTCAAGGGGTGGTGCCCGCACGCAAGCTGCTAAATCCACTGCGGGCGATTCATAATTTCTGAGGCCAGCGTCCAGCAAGTATGGATCCTAGTAATCTGAAATTAAATAGATACATATTAATTACTATCGGAAAAATCACTGCCAATTTTCTAAAATATATAGCAGGACGCTAATTACCTATGGACCAGTTGCTATCCGCCAGGAAAATTCAGTCCAGAACTAAAAAAACTCTAAAGAGTCCGCGCTATCGGGCGCTGCCGGCGTCTATCAAAAGAGCAAATACCGCTGTAATACGTAATAAGTAGCTAGTATGGCCACCTAAAACAGGCTGTGATTGGACGAAACTGGTCACGTGACCACGCCTCCTCACTCTCTGATTGGCTAGCCTCCTTCCCCCAACCCTTGACCTACTTTACCCCTACCCTTTGACCTACTTTCCACATCCGTTTGATTCCCCCCTCCTCCTGCCCCCAACCCAGAACATGTTGGTTCTTGATGATTAATTATTAATGATTGTTAATTGATTATTGTTAATCAATTAATTGATATGAACATTGGTTCCTCCGTCACAAGGTCCGAACCTCTCCTGACGGCCTTTTAATTATTAATTGATTATTGGCTGGGATTGAGGTGTTGGAGTTTTTATTCATTGGCTCCTCAGCCACAAGACACTACAGGACTGCCAAGCACGAACCTTGCGCTATGGCGTTCGGTGATAGAGTGTGATAAATGGTACCCCTGCCTTGAGACCTCCTCCTCCTTCGCAACCCGGGCGCCAGTATGTAGGCCCGACAAGTCAAGAATAGATATTGAGGTCATTGACCAGGGCAACGGGTTTTTCCTGGCGCCAGGTTGGCGGGCAGACAAGACGAGTTGAGACAAGAATGGTCCTTGACCCGGGCAAATGGGTTTTTCCTGGCGCTTGTATGTCGGCCCTACAAGATGAGTTGAGACAGGAATAGATATTGAGGTCAATGACCCCAGCTATTGAGGCTGGGTTTTTTTCGGATACGTTTCATCTTCCTGCCACTAATCACATTAGCGTAATTATTCAATATATCTGAATCATGGAGTGCGCGGCGTAAATTTGGTTGGCCCGTAAATGGAAGTTCTAGGTACAAATCTCGCCCGCTAGACGGTCGAATACGGGTAGACCGTGATTCAATCACCACGTCTTACTATCCGCTCTGATTATGTGCGTAGATACTAATTATGCTGTTGGGAAGTTTGAACAGGCACATACTTAGATAGAGAGTGAAAAAACTACTCCCAGGTCTATGACAACACACACACACACGATGTTCCATGAACAGAGCGGCGACAAGACACATCCATCCCCAGCGACGGGTAGAAGGTGTCTAATAGATAACGGTATTTACAAAGACCTGATTCGGTTTACGCATGCGCAGAGACACATTACAGTATTTAGGTCATTACAGCCGGTAACCCCCTTTGGCGTTAGAGTGCGGTAATCGGTTCACCTGCCTTGAGACCCCCTCCTCCTTCGCAACCCTGGCGCCAGTCTACCGGGTCGACAAGAATAGATCGTGACCTCAATGACGTGTGTTATGTCGCAACCCTGGCGCCAGGTTGGCGGGCAGACAAGACAAGTTGAGACAAGAATGGTCATTGACCCTGAGCAACGGGGTTTTCCCTGGCGCTAACAAGAAAAGACTAGATATTGAGGTCATTGACCCGGGCAATGGGGTTTTCCCTGGCATCAGGTTGGCGGGCAGACAAGACGAGTTGGGACTCGTAAGGGACAATCAGTAAATAAATCACAGATATTACAAATATATATTTATTTATTAAACAGCACAATTATACATTTTTACAGAAATGACGCATACATTCGTTCATACGTTTTTCTACAGTGTCTCTTAGATGCATCAGTAAAATTGTTTTTAGTTCACAATCCAGCATTTAATAGTGCAAACCGATGACTTGACGTGTATAGTAGGTAGCACTGATAAGATTCAGGTTTTTGATGTGTGTTTCTACCGTAGGCTGTTATATGTCGATGACATCCGCCGATTCGTCGCATACATCCACGACGAGCGTGTCGATAAAATTGTTACAATAGCGTGCGACGGGTGTCGACCACATGTCCCGTCGATTGACGGTGGCGTCGATGAGGTCCCACGCCTCACAAAAACGCGCCCAGATAGGTTCTAGATAGGCAACCCGTTTGATTCCGGCGTCTTGTTTCTCGTTGATGACGACCATATGTCACCGCACATGCGTCTCAGAGAGATTTAATGATTAGTCAGACTAATCTTCTGAGGAGGTTGCGTGTTGCTGAAAATTTTTGATATGACCGACTTGTAGCTGCCCAGTTCTTGACACTCTGTACGGTTAAACTCGGCGTAGTTCCCACCACATTTTTCTAGCTGGATATAGGGCGTAAAGTTCTTCTTGACGCTCATGCCGACGATGACTCGCTTGGCGTCGACTCCATCCAGCAGGAACAATGTGTTGAAAATACTGGTGACGGCGAATGGCTTCACCGGCTATGCTTTGCTGCCGCAAACGTCTTTACCTTCCATACTGTTTAGCGGTTATGGCCGGCACGCCGTCGGGACGCCCTTTTTATACACGCACGCCACCTGGACACGGCCTCTTGAAGGGCAGTGGGAAGTCGCTCTGGGCGAATTTCAATATCCGTGTTCTTTCACCACAGTACCCGAGGGTCAAAATATTGTATGGTACAACTGGGTGGACGCTAACGGCGTGGAACAAATATTCAAGGATCATATCCCTGCTGGAAACTACAGCACTATCCATGAATTGATCAAAGCTCTAAACGAAATAGCGGCTTTTAAGGGGGATTCCGGAGTTGTATTCAAGTACACAAACCCCAACAAAAAAAGTGGAAGTTATCTCTTCCCCAGATATACAGCTAATGACTCTATCAATCCAACTAAGTCTACAGCTGAGTTTCGATCCTCAGACTAATCTGATCAAAGTACCAAAGTTACCGTACGCTGCCAACATTCTACTAGGCCTGCCCTCGCAAATGTTCATCTACACGGATATCGTCGAGCCTCAGCCTGTGGGTGACATTGTGGCACCACTGTTACGTATCGTCGGTATCAACAACGTAAACTATCTCTACGGCATACATAAGACAGTTAGCTACGACCCGTTGCACTACATGCCCGTGCTTAGAAGGGAAATTGAAAGCCTGGAAATCAATATAAGAACAGACACGGGTGAACCTGTGCCATTCGAGTTTGGAAAAGTGTGCGTGAAACTTCATTTTCGACGCTGCTCAACATGAACTGTCCCTACCAAAGATACTACGTCAACCAGGCTGGAACAGGAATATCTTCGATCTACCACGGTGTTCCCTATCAAAGAGGGCATGGGATTGGAAGTTTTTTCAGTGGCCTTTTCAAAAGCGTCGTACCGTTGCTGAGAAGCGGCGCTAAAGCCATCGGAAAACAGGCTCTTCATACGGGTATCGACGTGCTCTCCGACGTTGCCAATCAAGGGCGTCCCTTCAAAGAGGCCCTAAGGCAACGTGTGGGGGAGGCTGGAACCAACCTGAAACGCAAGGCTGAACAGAAGATCAACACGCTGATGACCGGCTCAGGCTATAAAGGGCGTCGTAAGAAGCAACGACGTCAGTCTAAAGTCGTCACCCGACGTAAAAAGGTCAAGAAAGAAGCTAAAGATATTTTCAGTTAAAATGTCGTTTCTACACCCCCAGTCCTGCGAGTGTGCCAGCAGTGAACTCGATCTCTTTTCAGTGCCACCCACTCAAACCAGTCTTGAAAGTGGACAATGGCTCCAGTACAAACCTGTCTCTTCCCTCACCGATGATTCACCCATCGAATTTACCGTTACGGGACAAGGCGAGTTCTATATCGATCTTTCCCAGACCATGCTCTATCTCAGGGCGGCCATCATGAAACCCGACGGTGGCGCTTTCACAGAGGCGGATCATATCGCTCCCGTCAACAACTGGTTGCATTCACTATTCACACAGGTGGATGTATTTTTAAACCAAAAACTAGTCTCACCGCCCAGCAACACGTATGCCTATAGGGCGTACATTGAGACGCTGCTCAATTACAACAGTGAAGCCAAAAGGACGCATTTGACTTGCGGTCTGTGGTTCGCAGACAGTCCCGGATCCTTTGAGGAGGCTAACGCCAACAACAAGGGATTTGAGGCCCGTCGCAGTCTCACCGCAAAAAGTAAGACGGTGGATCTTTTGGGGTATCTACACGGTGACGTGTTTAACCAAGAGAAATACCTTTTGAACGGTACCGAACTCAGAGTCAGGTTGGTCCATTCCAGAGACGGGTTTAGTCTTATGGCTGTCCCTGAACTCCCTTACTTTAAAGTTCACATCGTTGAAGCCGGCCTTCTAGTGCGGCGTGTCAAAGTAGCACCTTCTCTACTGTTGGCACATGCCAAAGCATTAAAGTTCAGTCCTGCAAAGTATCCCATCACCCGTGTGGAAGTAAAAACACTCACTATTCCTACGGGCGTGACAGGGAAATCACTGGACAACGTATTCACAGGACAGTTACCCAAACGGTGCATCGTGGGATTTGCGTCAGACGCCACGTTCAATGGAGCCCCCACCAAGAACCCGTTCAACTTTCAAACCTATGGTATGAACCATTTCTCGATGTACGTGGACGGGGAACAAGTACGGTCCAAACCGTTACCTCCCGATTTTTCAAACAGCCACTATGTCATGTCCTACCACACGCTGTTTTCAGGAACGGGTATCCATTTCATGAACGAGGGTATCGACATCACACGAGAAGGCTTCCCCAAGGGATATCATCTCATGGCTTTCGATCTCACACCTAATCTGTCCGCCCACATGACATTGCATTGGAATTTGACGAGGCACGGTTCTCTGAGCATCGACGCGAGCTTCACCCGGACTCTCACCGAAACCGTCAATCGTATCGTGTACGGGGAGTTTGCCAACATCATCACCATTGAAAAGGACAAAAACGTCGTGACCGATTATGAAAGTTAATATAAACGGCTTCCCGTCCCCTTACCCCATTCATTTAAGCCATGGACGTCATTATGGATTTACAGAGCTTCATCGACGACAACAAAGAGTTAATCGTCAAGGAACTGAGTGTTTTATCTGTATGTGTCACATTACTTCAACATTGGGTGTTAAAACCCCCATACGCTATCGAGGAACTTTCCACCGATGCCAGAAAGAAAGTCGACTATATAGTCAACAATCTGCACGGTATCACCTGGGATAGTGGTGATGTGGATTACAGCCTGCTCGAATCCCTCATCTCCAGTGCCACAACTTGTGCAGAAACCGTCTACGTCAAGGGGGTGGAAAAGAAAAAGTTTCTAGTCAAATATACGTCTACACTTATCGTAGATCTGTACGACAGAGGTTGTTCGTCACTGAAAACACTTAAATTGGGCCGCACCATGTGCATGGCCCATAGTTTTGTATGGAATTTCTGTTCGGCCTCCATAGTCTGGGGACTTCGAGATTGGGTGATTGAAGATGGACACGCACACCATAAGACGTGTGCTGAAAACAAGCCCGTGGTTCCGTTCTGTACAGTCGGGTGTTTTCCCTGCTGATCAACTACCCGCAAGAATAGCTCGACCTGCCGCTATATTCATCAACACCGATCCACACACCAAACCTCGGCCGCATTGGGTCGCCATCTTTATCGACAAGAACGGCGTGGGAGAATATTCTGACAGTTATGGTATTCCACCATATATAAAGTCACATCTGGCATTTTTATGCAAAAACACTTTTCGCAAGTCCCATAGCACGCTACAACTTCAAAGCATCACATCAGACGTTTGCGGCTATTACTGTCTCATGTACCTTCTCTATCGTGCCCAGAATATCCCGATGAAACCTTTTTAATGCCTATTCTTTCCCACCAATCATACAGGCAACTACGCTAAGGCGGTGAGATATTACAACACATTTTTCAAGACTGTAGGGACATGCCGCCCTTAAAGAGGCCGTGCTCAGTTGGCGTGCGCCTATAAAAGGGGCGTCCCGATGGTGTGCCAGGCATAACCGCTAAACAGTATGGAAGGTCAAGACGTTTGCGGGAGCAAAGCTAAGTCGGTGAAGCCGCTCGCCATCACCATTATTTTCAACACATTGTTCCCACTGATTGGAGTCAACGCCAAGCGGATCATCGTCGGCATGAGCGTCAAGAACAACTTTACGCCCTAGGTCCAGCTAGAAAAATGCGGAGGGAACTGCGCCGTGTTTAACCGTATAGAGTGGCACGAACTGGGCAGCTACAAGTCGGTCATATTAAAGTTTTTCACCAACACGCAACCTCCTCAGAAGATTGGTCAGACTAATCAAGAAATCTCTCTGAAACGCATGTGCGGTGACCGTATGGTCGTCATCAACGAGAAACAATACGCTGGAATCAAACGGGTCGCCTATCTAGCACCTAGCTGGGCGCGTCTTTGTGAGTTGTGGGACCTCATCGACGTCGCCGTTGACCGACGGGACATGTGGTCGACACCCGTCGCACGCTATTGCAACGATTTGATCGACACACTCGTCGTGGATGTATGTGACGAATTGACAGATGTCGTCGACCTAGAACAGCCTACGGTGGAAACGCACATCAAAAACCTGGACCTACCTACTATACACGTCAAGTCGTCGGTTTGGACTATTACAAGCTAGATTGTGAACTAAAAACAATTTTACTAACGCATCTAAGAGACACTGTAGAAAACCGTATGAACGAATATATGAGACATTCCTGTAAAAATGTATAACTGTGAAGTTTAATAAATAAATATATATTTGTAATATCTGTGTTTTATTCACTGTTTGTCCCTTACGAGTTCCAACTCGTCATGCCTGCCTGCCAACCAGTCGTCAGGGAAAACCCGGTGTCCGGGTCATAGACCTCAATATCTATTCTTGTCTCAACTCGTCTTGTAGGGTTGACATACTGGCGCCTGGGAAACCCCAAGGGGGTTGCGACACACTAACCTAGTTCACGATCTATTCTTGTCTCGACTCATCTTGTTGAGCCGTCAAGCTGACGCCAGGGAAACCCCCCGTTGCCCTGGGCAATGACCTCAATATCTATTCTTATCTCAACTCGTCTTGTTGGGCCACCAAACTGTCACCAGGGAAAACCCATTGCGCCCTCGCGATATATTCTTGTCCTGACTTGTCTTGTCGACCCGCTTCACTGGCGCCAGGGTTGCGACACATACCTCTAAGGAGGGAGGGAGGGGGTCTCAAGGCAGGGGAACCATTTATCACACTCTACCCCCGACAGCCATAGCGCGAAGTTCTAATAAACTACAGCGCCCTAATCAATGAATAAAAACTCCAACACCTCTACCCTACCAATTAATCAATTAACAGTAATTAATTAACAATCATTAATAATTAATCATCAATAACCAACATGTTCCGAGTTGGTAGGCGAGGGTTGTAGGGGAAAAGGGGTGGACAGGGGCAGGAGGAGGGGGTCAGGAGGAGGTTGAAAGGGGCGTGAGGGGAGGGGGAAAAACAACAGCCAATCAGAGAGCGAGGAGGCGTGGTCACGTGACCATTTTCGACCAATCACAGCCTGTACTACCAGGGCGTGAACAATACTGCCAGGTTCTTCCTTGGATAGAGCATTAGGAAAGTTGAATAGCAAAATAAAATATCTCAATTAAAAAACAAGTAGCTGCTCATTTAATTTCACGAGGCTGAGTGGAACCCGCTCCAGACCCATTGCTTCTAAGAAAAATCTGGAAGGGAGAAGGATTTAAGTCAGGACCTCTGGATCTGTATCCAATAACGCTGACTCCTGGACCACATAGACTGATTTATTTTTTGGAGCGGAGATGAAGCTTCTACAATATCTTTCCCCAAACCAAGTCAAAGCTGATATTTTTTTAAAGCCAAGTTTAAACTGATATTTTTTCGAAGACAAGTCAAAGCTAATATTTATTATAAGCAAAATAAAAAATATGTTTTATCCGAGCAAAGCCAAAGCTGATAGTTTTTCTAAGACAAGCGGAATCGGATATTTATTCGAGGCCAAGCCTAAGTTGATATTTTTTCGAAGTTAAGCTGAAGTTGATATTTTTTCCAAGCCAAGTTGAAGATTATATTTTATAATTCAATCCGAATCTGATATTTTTTTCCAGGCCGAGAAGAATCTGATATTTTTTCCAAGCCAAGCTGAAGCTGAATATTTTTTCGAAGCCATGTCAAAAATTATATATATTTTTTCAAAACTAAGTCAAAGTTCTCGAATTTTCTCTTACCCCTAATGTGATGTTTAATTCATACCCAGAATACATTTAAATGTTGAAGGAAAAATACCAATATTTCTCAAGTGGCATTGTTTTAAAATGGTATCATTTTATTTCTTACCCGTGTTATGGGATTTATGGGTTGAAGAGTATGTAGTAGCTACAGCATCCCTAATAAACAAAAATCGTGTTTCATATGAGAAGTTATCCCAAAAATTATCATTTGCAGTAATATCATGACCATCATAACTATGACCGTCATAATATGACCACGAGCTAATCCATATTTTTTATATAAAGAACAACAATAAAGTTTTCTTACAATTATTTAATAAAGACTCAGACATATGTAATTTATTTGGGGCCCCCATGGGAATTTTATGTCACCCAGAATTCCTGTACCCTTTTGAGCTAGGTGCTCACTGCTTATGAAATTTCATCTTCTTAGGTTTTCTGGGCTTCGATATCAATTCGACTTTGGTATTTTTGTAACCCCCAAGTTTTGGAGCCAACCTTGGGATTTTTAGGTCACTAAAATACTCATGCATCCTTTTGGGGTAAGAACTAATTGCCTACCAAATTTCAGCTTCCTGCTATGCCTTATGGTTTTCAAGATATTTTTGCCTGGACAGAGGATCTCTAATGACACTTATTATAGGAATATTTCCTAAAATAGACATCTTAAGCTATTTTAATTTTACTGTTTTAGTATATGGATATATTTAACCAATTACAGCATAGAAATGTAAAAAATAGTGTTGAGGAACATAATTGTAAGACACCCAATTTGCAGAATTAACACTGTGAAATATAATTAAAGAAATATTGGCTCTAGAACTCATTCCAGAAATATTGCTTATCTAACTCCAACGTAGGCAATGTTCGATTTTAAGATATAAATTTACTCACTCAAGCAAAGGGTTTTCAGCACTAATAAATAAAAACACCTAAATTATGATTATATGATAATATCAAACATTAATTACCAGAATAGCAATGTTTGTCATTTGTTTATTGGGTCCTAAGCGTCATTAACAGTATTTGTTTCGTGGTTTTACTATTATGATAAATACATTTCGTGATCTATGCTGTATTTGGTTAAATATATCCATATAATAAACCAGTAAAATTAAAATAGCTTAAGATGTCTATTTTAGGAAATACTCCTATTATGATAAATATATTATTAAAATAATAAATTTAAAGGAAGGTCCAAACACTATGTAAATCAAGACAAATATTTTACTAAGCCACTTTTAATATTAAAAGTGTTAAAAGCCTGGCCATATTTTTCTAATGGACCACACCAGGTAAATACCCTGGGACGTGTGTAAGGGGGGGGGGGGCGAGGACAGAATTGATGGAACAACAAATCTCTGCTCAGGCAAAACAAGTAAAGTAAAAATAATAAAAGTGCTGATAAAGTATAATTAGAAAAACAGGGTCTACGGTGTAGTCCTACATTGATCGCTAACAGAATAAAATTAGAAAAATTAACAAATATTACACCTGTCTTATATATAAAAACACATTCTCAACTTTAGTGAAAAATATGAAACAGTGAAAAAGTTTGAATTTTCTAATAGCTAGATCAAAATTATTATACAAAATCCATTATGAATTGATATTTATCTAACAAAGTAAAAATTAAATTATTACAAATATTATTAAAATTACAATTTACTTTGTTTACTAAATGTTTAGTTGTACAAAAATGGGTTGTACGATTATATTGACATCTTGACACGCTCAATTGTGGAAAGCTAATATGTTATATAAAAAATTCTACATCTCATAGTTAATAGTTTAAGGAAACCATTGTGATTAACTCAATCAGTTAAAACGCTAAACTCTATTACTGTCACTTTTTAAAACTTAAAACATTCAGAAACTAGTATTCTGAGTTATAACATGGTTTCATTTCAAATATCACAATTAACTATTCCCTTGATAATGACGTTGACAACCATAAAACTATAAGCGAATGTTAAGTTGGAGCAAAGTGTAGGGATGTGGGCTATACATATACTTCATTTTTAGTTTCAGACTTTCAGGTTAATATCAGGGATTGTTTAAAATAAAAACAATTTTGTAATCCCGTGCTAGATAATTATACATTATACATTATACATTATAATTAAATGTGATCATATAATTGACACAAAAATATGATTTATACAATTGTATTTAATAACAAATAGGCCTACAGTGGTGGCTGTATTTTTTACCTGACCAGGGAAAACAAAATATATGTTGTAGGTGGTAAACACTTCCTCACAACAGTCAAGTGCATAGTAGCAGATGATCTTATTCTTCATCAAGGAATACAACACAAACAAGATATAAACAATGCGCGAGCACACAGACTAAACAGCTGTAACAACCCCCGCCGATGGGCAGGAAAGGGTGGGAGTTACGATCTTGAAGTCTCGTGCTCATTACTACAAGCTATTTTAGAAACCTTCACTGGAGGGGGAAGGCGGGACTGCTCACATTTTACGTGAAGCAATGGCATTCATTACCAAGGCCGTAGTAGCCAGCCAATAATTTCACAAGGGGGGGGGGG
>CABFOW010001907.1:0-13808 GCA_902141385.1 Timema californicum
TCAATCAGTCACATCACACGAAGCTCGTCTCAATCAGTCACATCACACGAAGCTCGGTTTTGGCGTCATGCACAGAAGTCGTCTCAATCAGTCACATCACACGAAGCTCAGCTCTGACGTCATGCGCAGTAGCCGTATCAATCAGTCACATCACACGAAGCTCGTCTCAATCAGTCACATCACACGAAGCTCGTCTCAATCAGTCACATCACACGAAGCTCGTCTCAATCAGTCACATCACACGAAGCTCGTCTCAATCAGTCACATCACACGAAGCTCGGCTCTGACGTCATGCGCAGTAGCCGTATCAATCAGTCACATCACACGAAGCTCGGTTCTGACGTCATGCGCAGTAGCCGTCTCAATCAGTCACATCACACGAAGCTCGGCTCTGACGTCATGCGCAGTAGTCGTCTCAATCAGTCGCTCTGTCACTCACACCTACCTTGTATACTCGTAGTACCATGACTCGAACCCTTCACTTGTGTGACGTCACAACTAGTTTAGAACAAGAGACACAGCAGGGCCAGAAGCGCGAGTTAGACCACTCTGCCGCTCAGCACCTCGGCCCTGTAACGCGCACACACACAAATATTTATTAGGCGTTTTCTCTCTAAGATGTTCCCGTTCGATAACCACAACGTGACCGATCGTTAAGTGGCCTCTATCGCACGCACGGATCGATACATAGATATCCAAGTGGCCGGACTTTGAACCCGGGCCTTGTTTATTCCCGAAAACTGTGTGTGTGTGTGTGTGTGTGTGCGAAAGTATGAGAGGTTCTTTGGAAAGGAGATTGGTCCAAAGTAGGTCAAGGTGGACCGATAGCTCTCGCTCTGATCTAATAAACATATCTCCATGTCTCGTGTTGGGATGTGATTCTCTTTGTGTTGTTGGATGAGGGAAGTTATAGCTGCTCTGTGCACTAGATAGCTTGTCTCGTTCATAAGTCAGCGTGTAAGTATGGAAATCCACAATAAACAATGTCTAGTGTCGGACATTTTAACGACACCTCTATCTTCCCACCAAAAGAACTAGTCGGACATATTAAAGTAGCCAGTGTTCTGTTTCTAGACAAGAAACAATTATGAATTAGTGTTAGTCATATTGTTAAATAGTTAAGGATGGTTATTTACACAATTCACGTTTTAGATGTAACTCACACTACCAGAATCAGTTCAGTGCTAGAATCAACTCATCACCAATGTCTGTCTCATACCAGGAGATCTGAATTGCACGTATCTTGTTTTTCTCTCATTAATAGTTTTCTGCCCTCTCTTATAACAAATGATGGTGCATTTAAGTATACACCCTAGACATCCTATCTTAGTGTAACCAGAGTGGGCAGCTCAAATGGACAACAATGTTCGCGGGGTTAAAAGAAGAAGAAACAGAGAAACAACATTTTTATTTTGCCGTAAAAACTAAATTATTAATATTATTACTTATATTATTCTAATATACAATGGAATTATCGAATTTGGATGTAATTAGTCAAGATGTGTTTATTAAATGTCCCCTCTAAAGGGCAGAA
Source organism: Timema californicum (assembly GCA_902141385.1). Lineage (NCBI taxonomy): Eukaryota > Metazoa > Arthropoda > Insecta > Phasmatodea > Timematidae > Timema > Timema californicum. The sequence continues at coordinate 1,535 of CABFOW010001907.1, forward strand.
AATCAAGACTTGCTCCAGACGTTTGAAAATATTCAACGAGTTGTTTGATAGTTTTACATATCGTTTCAATCAAATGTAGGCGAACATTGTTGGCAGGCTGTGACTAGAAACCTGGACCAAGTGTTCCTGTTTTGATGGGATAGCAACAGAACACTAAGATAACGTGTTTTTTATCAGGTTGTATGTAAGCTGGAGCAAACCATTGCCTACTAAAGGAGGGTATGCACAATCACACAGCAGGGAATACAAAGGTAATACCAGTTTAGTAAATAACACCTGAGAAATACATAAGCATAGAACATGGTAGTTCATTTGGTTTCAGTTGATTGATACATTAGGTATATCATGGAACAAGAGTATCTAAATAAATGAAACAGCCAAAAATCAGCCTGCTGGCCACTCGGGTCAGTGCCTGCTGGCCACTAGGGTCACTGTCTGCTGGCCACTAGGGTCACTGCCTGCTGGCCACTAGGGTCACTGTCTGCTGGCCACTAGGGTCACTGTCTGCTGGCCACTAGGGTCACTGTCTGCTGGCCACTAGGGTCACGGTCTGCTGGCCACTAGGGTCACTGTCTGCTGGCCACTAGTGTAACTGCCTGCTGGCCACTAGGGTCACTGCCTGCTGGCCACTAGGGTCACTGCCTGCTGGCCACTAGGGTCACTGCCTGCTGGCCACTAGGGTCACTGCCTGCTGACCACTAGGGTCACTGCCTGCTGGCCACTAGGGTCACTGTCTGCTGGCCACTAGTGTAACTGCCTTCTGGCCACTAGGGTCACGGCCAGCTGGCCACTAGTGTCACTGCCTGCTGGCCACTAGGGTCACGGCCAGCTCTCAGTATACCTTGAACGGAGCACTATGAGAAAATGAATGATATCTTTAATTAATCTCGTGAGGCGAGTGGCATATAGTAATTAGAGATTAGCCGATCAATTAAGATAATTAGTAGGCTGCAAGAAAACTACCCGTCAATTGGGTCCGTACCTAACGAATACAGAATAAGGCATTGTAAAGATGAATATCGCAACAAGAGAGGTGGACTATACAAGCTCCCTTGGATAAGCTCATCAGCTCACACTGCCCTCGGCTACCTCCGTACATAAACGTGCTGACTACAACTCATCGTTTAACCAGCAAGGCATTGCCTTTCAATAATAAATAATAAACCGCGTGAACGTCATAGCCACAATACGGGGGAGCTAATCATGTTCCACTAGTGCACGAATAATATGCCCCGATTGGGGGATCACAGAAATAGCCGTGGTAGACTATTTCCGGGCTCACGACCAAACCTTTACAATGATGGTGTATTCAGAATGAAGCTCTTGGCTTAAGGAGCCCTTCTAAAGGCACAGAAATGCAAACAACACAGCGAGCCATCACGACCTCTCGTGGATAAGTCGAGCCGAAAAGAGGCACAATAACAAGACTAAGTAAGTTAAGGTTAAATGGGCCCGTCGATAGGCCTGGCAGACCCAGTTAGGTCAACAATCGTGTCTGGTAGCTCCCAGTTACTGTTGACTTACTTTCCCCCAATTAGGTCAACAATCAGGTCTGGTAACTCCCAGTTACTGTGGGCTTACGTTCCCCCTGGCTATCCTGCAATAAGGGCAGCTTCACAACTAGCCAAACGCTACAGCGTTACTATATTTAACTAAACCTGGCAAGCACATCCTATAAATACTATCAGTTCACAAGGGGATACAGGCCGGTAACTTAAGAACATCAATGTCAAGCCTCTCATGAATTTATACTACAAAATTTGGTTCATGCAACCAACTACTTCGGGCTGGCTAGTGTTTTTAAGATAGGCATTATCGTGGAACTAAGTACGCATTACATACTATATAACAAAACAAAGAGGAGGCTTTGAGGGAGCCTAACCAGCATCTAATACTATTTATGTGGGTCTGACTAACTCACAATCACAGCCAAACAAAAGTTAACTCATCCAACTCAATCAAGTACCGCGCATAGAGTGGAGCGAAGTAAGTTTGACAAGGACTATAGCACCACCAAATGAGTTCAGTTAAACCAGCCCATTTATCAGCTAAAACAAAACACAATTTCAAGCTAGTACTTCTTTATCCTAATTATGGCGGTAGGGCAGTCCAAGCGCGAGTTGTGCACCCACAGTTGAAGGATCTGATGATTGCATACCCGCTGTGGCGGGGGCTAACTTCAGCCATCCCCGTGATCGACTACCCTAGACGCCCTAGCGGCCAAGGTCTGGCTCTGATGGTCTGCTGTGATAAAGATGAGGAGAATCAAGAGTTAGTCAACCGGTCAGCACCAGACAATAAAATGTCCTGTCTATTAAGATTAGCTCTTACCAACAAACAGCACAAACTCTCCGAATGGGACCAATACGTGAGAGAGGGTTAGGAGGGAGAGTACAGCCAACCACGTCTCATCATGACAGTGCAGGAAGGGGCAGGCGCATGCGTGACGAGCTGAAAAACAGAAAACATGTGAAGATCGAACATTGCCTGCGTTTCTTGGTAGATGTCTTAGCGCTCTGGTGTCAATTATTGGAGGCATATTAGAGACATAATCGCCGTATCAGGTCAGCTATGGGAACTTCGAACTGCAGCGTCGTGGACACATTGTTGATATCTTGGAAGTAGACACAGTCAACTACTTGGGAGAGCTAAATGCCCATTAGCTCGGCACAAAGCTATTATATTTTTCTAAACCTTCAATTTAAAAGTTGGACTTTTTAACTGGTCAAAACTTTCGCCCATATTTTGGTGAGAACAATATTTAAAAATAATAACCCATTTTAATAAATAATCCGTGATTTGTACACGTCTGCAGCTTTCAGTTGTAGCACTGGGCTACAAGAATTGAAGAGAAACTTGTTTCACCACTCCCAGCGCCGATGCAGAACACCAACGCGAGAAAATATCAATCACAGCCACGCGCACCTGTGGCCTGAATTAGACTGACCACCAGTGTTGTTATGAAGTAGTGGCAAAGAACTTGAGATGCAAAGAGCTCTAATGGCAAAGACACTTTACTCGTCTGTGTTCTAGGATAATTTCGAAGCACTAAGAAACTGTTTAGAAGCTATGGTGTCATGCGCATATTGTTCCCGAGTGTTCCATATGTTGTCCCCCACCCTTTTTTCCGTCATCCATTCTCCCTGGGTTTGTGTTGTATATATAGTGGCGGCAGGACATCTTGTCCTCATTCTTGGACTTGATTATATTTGGGGAAGGAGAAACTCCGGCTTCAGATTGTTAAAATGTAAGGTCTAAATTCGCTTTGGCAAACTTAGTATATTTTTTCCTTGATTTGAAATTTTTGCTACATGTTTAAAAATTCTCTTTCGGCCATTTCTTAAATGCTTTAAAATTAAAATAAGTTCTGTTTCTTATTTTCTACGTGGTTAATTTGTAACTTAGTCGTATCAATAATATCGATTGTTGAGTTAATGTCGATATAATTACTTGCTCTGGAAAGGATCGATCATTGAACTTATAATATTATCGATACCTTTAACTTTATGAAATAATGTCAATATTGAATTCTATAAGATACATATTTGATATTTTGAGCTGTTGTAAGTATTTGGAACTTATTAAATGGGTTTAAATCTACATAATGCGTAGAGCGATCTTATTTTACTGTGAAATCATTAAGCTTCAACGTATGGTTGGTTAATTGTCTTTTAAAAGTTCTATGGAATACTTTGTTATTATAATGAGATTGTTTAGCGTTAACCGCATAATGTAATAGGGGGGTAGTTGTTCTGAGATTATTAAGATATTTTTAGATTACTTCTCATGTTTTATAAGAAATGTATTTTGCTAGTTATTCCGTAAAGAAACTTTACTAATGGAAGTCTTGACGTTATGATATGGTTATTGTTGAGCTAAAGCCACATTTGATTATGTTGTTGTTCTTTAATGCTGGCGCTCAAAATAATTAATTGATGTTTCTTTTAAAACTTCGCATATTGTCAGAATGTGGGAATAATTGCTTGTAGAAAGCTTCTTGTATATTTCAAAGATTTTCTATATATAATATATTATTATATATTTTCATATGATATTAACTTCTTGATAAATAAATATAAACTCAAAACTATGTAATACTATCGATTTATCGCCCCTCTTTGGGCGTCGATTGAAAGAATATGTGATCAATCACCCCGCTCTGGGCGTCGATTGATTCACTGCGGATTAATTCCCTGATATAATACTGTGATGTTTTATAGGTTGTATAAAGTTCCGTGATCGAGCGCCTATCATCACTGTACGGAAAATATACCGTTTAATCAGCTGTCTATAGCTCCGTGTTCGAGCACTAATTAAATCAGTATATTAACAAAATTGAAGAAAGAAAAATGTTGATGGCTGTTTATTCACACACGGTTTATTTAAATTAGACCTGTTAATTACTTGTACATATTTCAATTAAATGTTTCATACCACTGCACACTTGTGATATGGATGTGACTTATATTATACTGTGTTAGACTGACTCGTGCGTGAGAGTGATCTGGTGTAGATGTTTGGATCCCGGAGATGCCTTAAACATACGCACAATGGTTTATATATAACATACCCCTTGCCTTTCTCTCCCCTCATCAACAGTGTAAAATCTAACAAATAGAAAGAGTCCTGGCGACCGGTTTTGTGAAGGCTAGCTTCTTATTGGTATAGGGAAATGGCGTCTTCTGTCAAATAGGCCCTACTATGAAGTTGTTCCCTTTAACAAGAATTGACGCAGTTATTCTTTTAACAAGAAAGATGGTATAAAAAATATATTTTAGGGGTGAAATTCTTTTCCCATTGTTTCTTCATGGATGAATCTTAAAAGGATACTCTACCTATATTACTTTAAAGAAAAATTACCTTCATCCATGACTTTTTACATAACTTAGATCAATACAAATCAATACATTACAACTAGTTCATGCATTTATTAGTCTAATGGTTCACCATACCCATAGGTAGGGTATTTTTACATGTCTTTTCTTTGATGAGCTCTACGAGGTTTATCGGCCATATATTTACTTCCGCAACTGGTGTGGGTTGCAGGATGTTCGATCTCGGGCACTCAGAGGACAGAACTCCAATCGCCCACTCCTATTGGCCCCTTTTTGCCCTCTTGTTATCCATTGTTGTTTGGACCTTCTGTTTATTCCTTATTTTAGTTAAGGAGAGCTCACAGTGTTCTCCCATATAGCACCCTTAATAGAGTGACTGACTACAGGTGTTGTACCCCCTTAATAGGGTGACTGACTACAAGTGTTGTACCCCCTTAATAGAGTGACTGACTACAAGTGTTGTACCCCCTTAATAGAGTGACTGACTACAGGTGTTGTACCCCCTTAATAGAGTGACTGACTACAGGTGTTGTACCCCACTTAACCCCAGCCGTTGTTTTTATGATTACCGCGGACAGCCAGCAGTTAAATGTGAGGTTGTCTGGGCTAGGGCGAGTAAGAGAGACAGAGAGAGAGGAGGACGGACACAAAGGTGCGCGCGGTTAATATCAGTTCCAGTCGGTTCTGGAAGAGCTCACAGGGTAATTATCAGGGCTGTGATTACCTCGCTCCAACACTCACAATAAAAACTGGGAATATTAATATATTGGAATAAGGTCAACGATGGACGCAGCGAGAGGTGCTATCATTGAGTCACAACTATTGTAGTACGTTAGTACATTAGTACAGTAGTCGATGTGTGGCAGAGCAACGAACACAAGGGGAACGTTAGATTCGTATCACGTGATTTAAAAATATGGTGTTAAATAATGTTCTACACTTAAAAACATCTATTCAATCATTATGGATGGGCCCGGCCAAGTTCTAACGCTGCACCTACTAGTAACTAGGTGTAAATGTTAACTGGTGATAAATGATGCTATCCCCCGGATATGAACTGGTGACCCCTGGATCGAGAGCTGCAGTCTCCAGCTCACGAAGCGCTGTCCTGCTGTGACGTAAGAGCTGGTTGAGCCTCGTGATTAATATCACTCTATTGCTTCGACACTGCTTACAAACAGACTTGAACTAATTGATGCTGAGAAGCCGGCATCATGATGGAAGGATGGGTGGATAGGTGGGTGGATAGGTGGGTGGATAGACGGGTGGATGGAATTAATAAACCACGTTATCAATCCTCGGGCGTGGACTACCAACCAATCAAACTGTCGAATAATTTTTGGTAAAAGGTGACCTGGAGGTCTAGGGGTAAGGTGTCAGACTTCTGTGCTGGCAGCCGGGGTTCAATCCTCGGTCCCGGCACAGATTTATCTGATTACCAAACCCTTCCTTCACCTCTGACAAGACATCTTGTGAATGTGGGGAATGCCAGGCCTCCACCGTGGTTCGGATTCCACGTTAAACTGTAGGTCCTCCATTTCATCTCACAATCACCCTACCATTACACATTAGCGTAAGTGCGTATAACCCGAACGGGTAGTACGACGCANGGTGCTAATAATAATAATAATTTTTGGAAAGAGTTAGGTTTTAGCTGCCAATGAAAAAATAGTTCATTTTCATGGTTTATAGCTACGACGAACTAAATGTTCATGGTAATGTCTTGTTAGAACATACATTGATAAATAAGTGGTGCTATTTCTCAATCGTACACATTTCACAGATATCCAGTCAAAGAAAAATATTTAGAGCAATTTTTTCAATAAATCTTGATTTTTAAAAACCATCTTCTGTGAACTAGCACGAGATTTAGGGTTAGATTCTAGTCAGCATTTGGCTTTGGGTTAAGAGCAGATTTATACTGTATATCATTATTATTAGCACCGCGTCTTACTACCCGTTCGGGTTGTACGCACTTATACTAATGTGTAATGGTAGGGTGATTGTGAGATGAAATGGAGGACCTACAGTTTAACGTGGAATCCGAACCACGGTGGAGGCCTGGCATTCCCCACATTCACAAGATGTCTTGTCAGAGGTGAAGGAAGAGTTTGGTAGTCAGATAAATCTGTGCCGGGACCGAGGATTGAACCCCGGCCGCCAGCACAGAAGTCTGACACCTTACCCCTATACCGCCAGGTCACCTATACTGTATATCGTTTGAATTAAATTTTAATAATAGTTTCGACTGTAGCCCCAGGGGGAGACAGACCAGTATAAGGATAGACAGACAGACAGACATGGAGACAGAATTTTAAGACCCACTTAAACGAATTAAGGGTCACATTAAACATCAATATTCACCATAACCTTGAGGTTAAAATATTTACGATTACAATACTTTCTCTATAAGATAGAGTAACGACAAATAAATCAAATGTGCGCAATGGAATTGTTTTCCCTTTGATATAGTTTTTTTGTCTAATTATTTAATCCGTGCATGAATGAATTGTTGGACGGGGTCGTAATCGTTGTCGTGTTGATCTCTGGTCCAACCACTGCCAAGTCTCTCTGGGTCAGTCACAGGAAGGTTTGTAAGGTCAGATCAGGTCACCCGCGTCAGGCCTGTTCCACACTGACAGTTAAAACGCTAGCAGCCGCTGCCCCCTTGAGACCCTTGTTATCGGGTTATAACACAAGTTTTGGTCTGGACCAGCGCTTTGGCCGCTACCTCTGGAGGCGTTAAACCCGCCTAGCGGTAGAAACGCGAATCAAACTACACCAGTCGTTAACAGGCAGTTGTGCCTCAAGGTCACGACACGTCTTTCATCAGGAATAATACTCTTCCTCAAGATAGTGTTATGTTTTGCAATATTTTCATTCAATAAACCAAGTAGTTCATCAAATGAAACCACAGAGATTCTATAGTACAAACAGAACTTCTCTGGGTACATTCTGTGATTCATAAACATAATATGACGGTTCTATAATGTGGGGGGAGTCCACCAACGTCTCTTTTGAGACAAGTTCTTTTTTTTCTTTTTTTTTTTTGCGAATTTCCTCCAACAAAATAAGTCCCGCAATGCAGCACAATGTCAATTTTTAAACCATTCTGCACAAGAGGAAGCAACAGCCGCGGCATTTAAACCGCCCCGTTTAACTTCTAGTGTATATATATTATATGGATTGAATAATAAATAAATACTGATCAGATGTATGAATATTCTCGTTTATAGCACAGCATTGACAGTCTCGAGACCAAGAAACTCTCCCAACTAAGCATTGAGTAAATATACCTGTACCGGTAGTTCTCCAAGCCGCCACAAACGGCGCTGTTACCATCCCTCCCCCGGAGGGCAACAAGAGCCTGTGAACCTGTTTATGTCCTGGAGTTATATCGCCGCCAGACACAAGAGAGCAAAACACCTGCCAGCTTGATGCCACTAATATATATCACTGGAGGACTGCTCCACAACACGGCCTCCAGTTCCTGGTTACAGACTCCAGACAAGTGGAGGACTTCTCTGCAACATGGCCTCCAGTTCCTGGTTACAGACTCCAGACAAGTGGAGGACTTCTCTGCAACATGGCCTCCAGTTCCTGGTTACAGACTCCAGACAAGTGGAGGACTGCTCCACAACACGGCCTCCAGTTCCTGGTTACAGACTCCAGACAAGTGGAGGACTGCTCCACAACATGGCCTCCAGTTCCTGGTTACAGACTCCAGACAAGTGGAGGACTTCTCTGCAACATGGCCTCCAGTTCTTGGTTACAGACTCCAGACAAGTGGAGGACTTCTCTGCAACATGGCCTCCAGTTCCTCACAACATGGCCTCCAGTTCCTAGTTACAGACTCCAGACAAGTGGAGGACTGCTCCACAACATGGCCTCCAGTTCCTGGTTACAGACTCCAGATCACGGCCTCCAGTTCCTGGTTACAGACTCCAGAACAGTTGTTCCAGTCCTGGTCCTCTCGGGGAGTTGTGTTGTATTCCAGTCATATTTCCAGCTCTAAGGTTAAAAGATCAAGCTCAAGGTCAGATCTCCTCGATTCAGTTGAGTTCTAACAACCTCGACCAGCTTGCCCGGACAGTGAATGATACACTAACTAATACGTTTTGTAGTGATCGCTCCTTGTAGACCTGTGCTATGCATCTCAGCACACATAGCTGCCACGCGTGTAGTCTATTTTGAAGGCGGTTAAAGCAGACATTCTGTCAGCAGATTCATTCTCCAGGTTTCGTGATGTAATGGCTGTTTGATTAGTTTATCACTCTTTTCTTCTTCTTTTTTTTTTGTTGCAATAACTAATATCTGATTAATATCTTAAAACTCTTACTAAGGGCTCCATTTTATTAAGGGTTTCAAGAGTTTCACTTTCACAATTACTATTGGTCCAATCCTGTTATCTCTAAATCTATCTCTAGAAGAGGTTCTGAGGCCACTAGAAGAGTTCCTGAGGCCACTATAAGAGTCCCTGAGGCCCCTAGAAGAAATTCTGAGGCCCCTAGAAGAGATCCTGAGGCCCCTAAAAGAGTTCCTGAGGCCACTAGAAGAGTTCCTGAGGCCCCTAGAAGAGATTTTGAGGCCACTAGAAGAGTTCCTGAGGCCCCTAGAAGAGTTCCTGAGGCCCCTAGAAGAGTTCCTGAGGCCACTAGAAGAGTTCCTGAGGCCACTATAAGAGTCCCTGAGGCCCCTAGAAGAGTCCCTGAGGCCACTAGAAGAGATCCTGAGGCCACTAGAAGAGATCCTGAGGCCCCTAGAAGAGATTTTGAGGCCACTAGAAGAGTTCCTGAGGCCACTATAAGAGTCCCTGAGGCCACTAGAAGAGATCCTGAGGCCACTAAAAGAGTTCCTGAGGTCCCTGGAAGAGTTCCTGAGGCCACTAGAAGAGTTCCTGAGGCCACTATAAGAGTCCCTGAGGCCACTAAAAGAGTTCCTGAGGTCCCTGGAAGAGTTCCTGAGGCACTATGAGAGTTCCAGGAGATTTAGAAGAGTTCATGAGGCCACTAGAAGAGTTCCTGAGGCCCCTAGAAGAGTCCCTGAGGCCACTAGAAGAGATCCTGAGGCCACTAGAAGAGTTCCTGAAGCCACTAGAAGAGTCCCTGAGGCCCCTAGAAGAGATTCTGAGGCCACTAGAAGAGATCATGAGGCCCCTAGAAGAGTTCCTGAGGCCACTAGAAGAGTTCCTGAGGCCACTAGAAGAGTCCCTGAGGCCACTAGAAGAGTCCCTGAGGCCACTAGAAGAGTCCCTGAGGCCCCTAGAAGAGTTTATGAGGCCCCTAAAAGAGTCCCTGAGGTGCCTGGAAGAGTTCCTGAGGCCACTAGAAGAGTTCCTGAGGCCACTAGAAGAGTCCCTGAAGCCCCTGGAAGAGTTCTTGAGGCCCTATTAGAGTTCCTGAGGCCCCTATAAGGGTCTACTCTGAGAAAGGTCCACACCATCTGACCCACAACAGACCCGTATTCTCTCTGGATATTTGTCTCATTACAGAAGTTGTTAAATCGGCAATAAACTGTTGAGGAGTTGTGACGTTTGGTCCTCATTAAAAACCTCCCTGTAACACTCAGACGTGTGGATAGCTCACAGCAAGAGTGGAACAAGTCCAACTTCTTACTCAGGACTATTTGGAGGACTCTCCTGAATAGAGTCAGTAGGTAACTGACGAAGGAAGGAACTGGGACGTGATATAATCTGTTGTTCTTTGTGGCCTCCAGTGCGAATATAGCCAGAGAGAGCCAAGGAGAGAGTGCTTGTAGAGAACCTGTCACCTCTCATGGACAGTACACCCTGTTTTCGTCTCTCCGAACTGAGGTAATGTCAGAGAGAGCCAAGGAGAGAGTGCTTGTAGAGAACCTGTCACCTCTCATGGACAGTACAGCCTGTTTCCGGCTCTCCGAACTGAGGTAATGTCAGAGAGAGCCAAGGAGAGAGTGCTTGTAGAGAACCTGTCACCTCTCATGGACAGTACACCCTGTTTCCGGCTCTCCGAACTGAGGTAATGCCATCACATGTTTGAGAAGATACCACGTCGTTTGAGTCCAGACGAGTCTTTGATATAATTTATATTATCAATACCTATTAAACAGTAATAATATAATAGAATGTTATTAGTGCTGACCACTAAAGAGTAAGACTGTGTTTTCTAAACGAGTCTTCCTATGAAAATGTGACTATATCTTCCACCACTTCAATATAAAGACATATTTGTTTGTTTAGACAGACAAGCTATGATATTTGTTGGGGCGATTATTCCTTAAGGAGTGCTAATGAGAGCGAGTTTAGGGCAGTTTTTATAGCACAAACATCTTTTGGCCAAAATAAATCAAATATTTCTTCTATATAATCATAGAGTTTAGTTTTCTGCACGTGCTAATCTCAACAGTTGTTGAATATCTGTCAAACCTTTCTATTTATTTCAAAAGAACTTGACGTCCTTCCCCCAAGTCGTTCTTTTTTGAGCTGTTATTATCATTTAGGCTGGACTTATACTCCTGCATAGCACATAACGCTCAACAAGTTGACACATGACATTGAATGAGAGGGCTCATAATTGGGACATAGCGAATAGGGCACCATTCATAGAGTTGTTTTATTTTCAACTGTTTCACGTATTGTTATTGTTATTTGATATATATTTAGACTATATATAATTAGTGACATCTTCAGATCACTTAGCTTGACGTATGAATACTTGAAATTAATCTAGTAGCTTTTATAGACACGATATTGTTGCAAGGAAAATCTGACCTTAACAGTCGACAGACACATCCCTTGATGGAGAATTGGTGCACAGACACATCTCTTGATGGAGAATTGGTGCACAGAAAAATCTCTTGATGGAGAATTGGTGCACAGAAGCATCTCTTGATGGAGAATTGGTGCACAGACACATCTCTTATTTAATTTAAATAATTATTTTCTTTAAACACTAAAACAATTATGTTTGTTTGGAAAGCGGCAAAAATTTGCACCCGGCTGGGTTCACAAAACGTCCCTGCTCTGGTTTCTTGACACATTCTACAACTTGTATTCAAGACTTACAGCACCATGTTTTGAAGTACTGTATCAGGTACTAAACTCGACACTCACATGTTAATATGCTAGTCTAGAGGATGTTAGTAGCTGTCTGGCTCATTTCGATGCTAGTTTAGAGGATGTTAGTAGCTGTCTGGCTCATTTCGATGCTAGTTTAGAGGATGTTAGTAGCTGTCTGGCTCATTTAGATGCTAGTTTAGAGGATGTTAGTAGCTGTCTGGCTCATTTCGATGCTAGTCTAGAGGATGTTAGTTGCTGTCTGGCTCATTTCGATGCTAGCTTAGAGGATGTTAGTAGCTGTCTGGCTCATTTCGATGCTAGTCTAGAGGATGTTAGTTGCTGTCTGGCTCATTTCGATGCTAGTTTAGAGGATGTTAGTAGTTGTCTGGCTCATTTCGATGCT
>CABFOW010001907.1:23350-43640 GCA_902141385.1 Timema californicum
CACGGCCCTCTTAGAGTCTTGGTCTAGCGAGATGGTAGGCACGGCCCTATTAGAGTCTTGGTCTAGCGAGATGGTAGACACGGCCCTCTTAGAGTCTTGGTCTAGCGAGATGGTAGGCACGGCCCTATTAGAGTCTTCGTCTAGCGAGATGGTAGGCACGGCCCTCTTAGAGTCTCTGTCTAGCGGGATGGTAGGCACGTCCCTGACGGATGATGATGTTGTTGTTGTTGAGACTCAGTAACTCTGTCCGCGCACCCGGTCATCACTCAGACCTGTAATTAGCCAGTCTAGTTAATGTTAATTTCCTAATTGGTCCTTCCACGCATTGATCGATGGAACGGTTCCCTCGCCCGCCGACATTTCCAAGAAACTCAGGTTTATTCCGACTCAACATTACAGCTCGTCTCTCTCCGTCTTGAGTAAGCTGTGACGTGGTATTGGTTGGCAGGGTCTCTCGACTTACACGCTTAATTGCTCTGAAATCTCAGCTCAAGTTGATAAACCACGCCAGTCAAATGTTGCAGTACATTCGTTTCAATGCATAATCAAAACTAAGTGGGCTCTGTTTGGGAAAATAAAACAACTCGCACTGACGAAACAAACAGACAACACAGTGCTGACGTCAGCTGCGTCAGCTTACAAGGAACGCTTACTGGAGACTTGTAGTGTGCTATGAGCTTTCTGGAGACTTTAACGATAGTGTGGTAAAGAATCTCTAGAGCTGCGTACACAATAGGCGAGCCGAGCTTGTAATGTAACATGTAGTGTAACATGTAATGTAACATGTAATGAAACATGTAATGAAACATGTAATGAAACATGTAATGTAATGCCCGTCAGTTTGGTCGTGGAACGAGCACGCCACGAGCAAGCGACGTAAAAATTATTTCAGTTCAATCCAGTATTTACGAGGGTGCCCTTTATTTCCATTTAGTTAGCCATCTTAACTCTACAAAACATCTGATCACGAAGAAGCCCTAGCCTTAATTATGTGCAGTGGTGCTATGCTTGTCATGTGCAGTGGTGCTATGCTTGATATGTGCAGTGGTGCTATGCTTGATATGTGCAGTGGTGCTATGATGGTGGCGTATAATTGTGTACAAAAGGGGCCGGTTCGGAACCACGGCGAGATTTCAAGTTCCAACACACTAGTGGACAGTATATAAACTTTACCAGGATGTCTCCAATAGACTTTGATAATATTCTGAATAAAATGGGACAAATAAAACTAGTTACTTTTTGTTTGCAAACATTTTCTGCTTGTCCCGCTAATGTGGTGATATCCTTCCAGACATCTTCCTTCAGAGTCTGTTTATAATAGTTTTCATCCTTGCTTCCTTGGGGTCCCATGAACCACTATGGTTTCCACAAGATTCTATCAACAGAGACACAGAGTCCTCAGACCAGTTCTCCATGCTTGCGAGCACGCAGCAAACACGTCCCAACTAGACTGACCAATACCTTCGTGTTCGTTGGAAAACCCGACTGCCACGAATGGTTCGTAGCTTGCTCGTAGCTTGCTCGTAGCCTGCTCGTAGCTTGCTCGTAGCCTGCTCGTAGCCTGCTCGTAGCTTGCTCGTAGCTTGCCAATAGCCTGCTCGTAGCCTGCTCGTATCCTGCTTGTAGCCTGCTCGTAGCCTGCTCGTAGCTTGCTCGTAGCTTTCTCGTAGCTTTCTCGTAGCCTGCTCGTAGCTTGCTCGTAGCTTGCTCGTAGCTTTCTCGTAGCCTGCTCGTAGCCTGCTCGTAGCTTGCTCGTAGCTTGCTCGTAGCCTGCTCGTAGCCTGCTCGTAGCCTGCTCGTAGCTTGCTCCTAGATTTGTACCAGAAAGTCACTAAATGGTCGCCAAACAAAAATGCATTCATTAATCTGAACTGAATGTAAGAGACATCAGTGGACTGGGGGGATCCCCGGACCCAGAACGACGTCATTGTGATTTGCGAGTGACAGACAGATGGATTAGAGCTCTTATGTAGACCGAGGAAATGCATTGTAGTAATACGGCAGTTCAAAAATTAAAATTCGACACTATTAAAATTTAAAATAATGAACATGAACTTGACGGAAAATTAAGGAAAGTCGCCAGTCATCAGATTAGTCGCTAGACGCTAAAAATTAAAATGAGTAGTTTCACGTATTCATACGTCAAGTCATGTTATCTGCAGCTGTCACTTTTGACAGATATTTTCAATACACTTGTACTAACAATAATAACAATATTAAATATGTAGCATGTCACTAACGTCGAATGCAAACACATAAAATGATTGTATTGGGTATAAGATCCTTGTACCGTAGTTGGAGTACAGACTACATACTCCAGGAGATCCTTGTACCGTAGTTGGAGTACAGACTACATACTCCAGGAGATCCTTGTACCGTAGTTGGAGTACAGACTACATACTCCAGGAGATCCTTGTACCGTAGTAGGAGTACAGACTACATACTCCAGGAGATTCTTGTACCGTAGTAGGAGTACAGACTACATACTCCAGGAGATCCTTGTACCGTAGTTGGAGTACAGACTACATACTCCAGGAAGTCCTATGTGTTGCTAAGTCAAAGCACGAGGTTTGAATCCCGGTCCGGAACAAATGTATTTAAGACCCGTGTACCTAGGTTGAGACGGAGGCGGCTATGTTTCATAGACAGATGATCCTCCTTCTGTGGAGAAGGTGCTGCGCCTGAAACTCTGCAGCCAGTCGAACGTCTCGGGAGCTAATAGCGTACACGTGCAAGATCGCTATCATTCCTTGAGAAGGAGGAATATCTGGGTGCGATGGTTGGACTAGAGCTAGTTGGCGGACTGCAGGGAGGACGGGCTTTGAAACTACACTAGAGATGGACAGAAGAGTGAGGGAGGACACAAGGGTGCTAGAGAGGACACAAGGGTGCTAGAGAGGACACAAGGGTGCTAGAGAGGACACAAGAGTGCTAGAGAGAACACAAGGGTGATAGACAGAACACAAGGGTGCTAGACAGAACACAAGGGTGCTAGAGAGGACACAAGGGTGCTAGAGAGGACACAAGGGTGCTAGACAGAACACCAGGGTACTAGACAGAACACAAGGGTGCTAGACAGAACACAAGGGTGCTAGAGCGGACACAAGGGTGCTAAAGAGGGACAAAATACTGTTTGAGTTGTGTGTTTCTAAATGCTGCTCAATATTGGGTTGTTTCTCACAGTCGAGGATATAAATCAAAGTGTATTCAAGCATTTACCTCCAGAAGATGTGAATATTATCTGTGTGTAGCCGACTGAGGTTTAATTAATTTAAACCTGATAAGTCAGGTATACTATCCGTGCGACCAGCCTTAGTTCAACAATTTTAGGACCCCTTGTGGAAGGTGTTGACCTCACCCGGCTCCCCCCACCCCGCACCCCCTGACTCCACTCTCTCCTCGGTTTAATCAGTAGCTCTCAAGCCCTCCTCCCCTTTACCCATCGTGCAATGCGCGGTGAACGTAATGTAATTATTACGTAAGAGAGGGCAGGTACCTGATGACGTCACCGAGGTTTCAATTAACCGCACGTAGTGCACGTAAGACAAAGCTCAAACTGCTCCCCCCTGGCGGCGCCCGGAGGAACCTTCCAGCAACACCAACACAAGATGTTGACATCTACTACAGGACAACAACTCAGAGGGTTTAACTGACATCTACTACAGGACAACAACTCAGAGGGTTTAACTGACATCTACTACAGGACAACAACTCAGAGGGTTTAACTGACATCTACTACAGGACAACAACTCAGAGGGTTTAACTGACATCTACTACAGGACAACAACTCAGAGGGTTTAACTGACATCTACTACAGGGCAACAACTCAGAGGGTTTAACTGACATCTGCTACAGGACAACAACTCAGAGGGTTTAACTGACATCTACTACAGGGCGAATGTTTTATTTGTGCTTATTGTCTGTTTTTGGGCCCTCGTATATTTACTTTGCTCGGGGGAGGAGGAAATTCAAATTTAAAGGAAATATACTCGTACTTTGGTGTAAAGTTGGTTTATTTAAACAAACCTCAATAAACCTAGCCAGGACCCAAACCCCGACCTTTACGACTCACCAGAATAGACTCCTTGAACTACGTTCCTCCTGGAACTAGAACTAGTCCCGCGCTTTTTACTCCAACCTGCGAGTATTTCCGGTCAGTCGGGCAGGTCTATGGTCAGTTGAGCAGGTCTATGGTCAGTCGGGCAGGTCTATGGTCAGTCTGGCAGGTCTATGGCCAGAGAACACCTCCTTACAAACAGTTGAGTATTGCCAGGACATCTCTGGCTGGTAATTCTGCTCTAAGACAATATTTACTGGCGGTCTAGTTTTATGATCGTGTTCCAGTGAGTCCTCCAGAGAATGTGTGGAGTCTATGGCTGGTTAGTGATATTAGTGACGGAGAAGATTATTGGTACTGTTGGAGCTACAGGCTGCTAGCGATACTCTCCACAAGGTCCCAGAGAATGTGTGGAGTCTATGGCTGGTTAGTGATATTAGTGATGGAGAAGATTATTGGTACTGTTGGAGCTACAGGTTGCTAGCGATACTCTCCACAAGGTCCCAGAGGAACTCTACTGGCTCTTAGTTCCGTGACTGTACGTGGTCCCGTGCAACTCCAGACCACAACACCGAGTCTGTCAGACTTGTAATTGAGCTGTTGTTCACCAGAGGATCCCCCATGGACCAGACTAGACATCTCCAGGTGTTTAATCACCAGGCCCGTCAATCATCTCAGTCGGTCTGGTCTGATGGACGATGGAGTGGACCGGTCCGACTGCTCCTTCTACTGTAAGACAGTCAGACGTTTCTATTGTTTCACAGTCGGTAACTGGACCCCCTTCCTTTGTTGCTGGAGTCGAACTTGGACTGACAACCTGGAGCAGGGAACTACTCACGTCGTATACTGCTGACACGAGGACTGGCCGGACCACGGCTCGAGGACAAACCTCCACTTGACGCGAGAACGGAGTCAAATGGGACAAAACCAGTCTCTATTAACATGAGCGGATGTTTTTCAAACCTTTACAAACGAATTAAGTTAGCAGCCATCACATTTTAAACTCGCCTCTGTGGGCCCCACGGATAGAGGCGTGAATCTCGTCTTGTCTGAGCCGCAAGTGACGGAGAGGTCAGGGTTGAGATCTCGCCTGGGTGAACATGATGGTTTATCCCCTCTCCCTCCAAGCGGGTGCATTTTCACTCATCTGTACCTTCCATGCCCTGTTAGTCCGACAAGATAGTGTGGTACCAATTCAGATAGGCTGCAGAGAGGTGTAACGTTACTGATCGTGGTTGTCGTGTGATCTTGATTAGGATGGCGCTCACACTAACACGAACTATGAGAATAGCACAGTTGTGTGTTGGAGTGTGACAGTAGAATAGCACAGTTGTGTGTTGGAGTGAGACAGTAGAATAGCACAGTTGTGTGTTGGAGTGAGACAGTAGAATAGCACAGTTGTGTGTTGGAGTGTGACAGTAGAATAGCACAGTTGTGTGTTGGAGTGTGACAGTAGAATAGCACAGTTGTGTGTTGGAGTGTGACAGTAGAATAGCACAGTTGTGTGTTGGAGTGTGACAGTAGAATAGCACAGTTGTGTGTTGGAGTGTGACAGTAGAATAGCACAGTTGTGTGTTGGAGTGTGACAGTAGAATAGCACAGTTGTGTGTTGGAGTGTGACAGTAGAATAGCACAGTTGTGTGTTGGAGTGTGACAGTAGAATAGCACAGTTGTGTGTTGGAGTGTGACAGTAGAATAGCACAGTTGTGTGTTGGAGTGTGACAGTAGAATAGCACAGTTGTGTGTTGGAGTGTGACAGTAGAATAGCACAGTTGTGTGTTGGAGTGTGACAGTAGAATAGCACAGTTGTGTGTTGGAGT
Source organism: Timema californicum (assembly GCA_902141385.1). Taxonomy (NCBI): domain Eukaryota; kingdom Metazoa; phylum Arthropoda; class Insecta; order Phasmatodea; family Timematidae; genus Timema; species Timema californicum. Next base: position 29,228 of record CABFOW010001907.1, read on the forward strand.
GTGACAGTAGAATAGCACAGTTGTGTGTTGGAGTGTGACAGTAGAATAGCACAGTTGTGTGTTGGAGTGAGACAGTAGAATAGCACAGTTGTGTGTTGGAGTGTGACAGAAATCATACAGTCAGGTTGAACACAAAATGATAGCTTTGGAAGCTTATGATTGGTCCGATATTAAATAGACCCCCCCCCCTAGGTTCTGCGGTCCGCAAGCTTGGAACCATACTGAAACAATGGCGCATTAACTTTGATCTGTTGGTTTACATGCAGAACTACTTTTCAACAACAAATCAGGTCATCGGCACAAAACGTGGAGACTTGTTCGGCTATTGATTCAACGAGCACTTTCTAAACGCAGGTCTATATCCTCCCAAACAAACAACCCATAGAAAAAAATAAACGCCAAGAACTAGCGATAAAAATAAATGGTAATATGTGAGTAACAGGGCGAGAAATACACATGTATATAGACTAAGTTAACCTAGTACAGCAGCGCCAGGGATAGTAATAACAGTTGTAATACCTGATTATCAGAGAGAGCATGTAAAATAGATTAAACCCTCTCCTTAGGATCGAACCAGCGTCCTCTACACCTGTATTCAGCTTGTATGGCAGGACGAACGGTGCTAGTATATTCCGTTCACGACAGGTTTTTACCTGATGACACTTCGAAAATTGTATGTTGAGGTTTTGGGTTGCCAACACTTGTAAAAGATCACTGTTTTGTTATAAATATAAAGATCTTTAATTACCTGTTATACATTACATTTAAAATAACGTAAACTAAAGTTCTCTCATACTATTTTATATTTTTTAATAATTTCGTTTTATCCAACCCAAAACAATATTTTAAACATAATTAAAAGTACTCATTTTTCGTTTTGGAACGTTACTGATTCTCTGTAATATAGTGCATATATCAATACCTTTAATACAGGCATCGTATTTACTTGGAAAAGAGAAAATTGTTGTCATTTTTTTTTCATACAATAAATGATTTTATGATTATTTTATCGTATTTTGAGATATTTAACTGAATGAAGTATTTTCATCAACTGTGTGTCCACATCATTGTAAACAACTTGTTTACCGTTATGTTCAATCATATGGTTTAGATTCGTCAGTCGCCATCTTGAAGCTATGTTCGTTAGAAGTTTTTGTGAGAGTGGTGTGAATATTTTTATAAAGGGGAATAAAACTATAAATAAACTTTGTGTACGACCTTAAATAAATATATAAATAATATTGTCCTAAATTACTGTAGTTAACTATCACATTAATATATTACCATCTGTTGTCATTACAGTCATCCAAAGTGATAGATGTCAGTTGTTGGCGTAGTGATATATTAGGGACTACTATTAGTAACATTTCAAGCTGTCATCCAGGTAAACTTAGCTCGTGAATGAATAATAGGTGTAGGGGAAGGTTTCTAGCCAATCCCGCCCTCCCAATCAGGTGTGAAGTGTGATTGCAACGTGTGTGTGGTGAGGTTCTCCGACTAACAACACCTCTACTAGAAGTCATCAAGCTCACGACGTGCGGACCTGCAGCTTTGAGCTGTGTTCCCGCTGAGGGAGCTTCCACTCAGGTTTAGTGAGAGATGTCCCCAGCAGGGGTCGACCTTGGTCCCTTTGACTCGTGGCTGATATTTGGAAGGAGCTGCGCAATCTCTCGCATTAATATCTACTCTTTGTGAAGTGGGTCACATTTCATTGCACCGGCTCTTGGCTGGGTACGTAGCCTTCAAATACCGGCCGCCCTGGAGACAGGATTACTGAGCGACCATGTTATATTTCCCCCACACTGTCTTCAAATACCGGCCGCCCTGGAGACAGGATTACTGAGCGACCATGTTATATTGCCCCCACACTGTCTTCAAACACTGGCCGCCCTGGAGACAGGATTACTGAGCGACCATGTTATATTGCCCCCACACTGTCTTCAAATACCGGCCGCCCTGGAGACAGGATTACTGAGCGACCATGTTATATTGCCCCCACACTGCCCTGGAGACAGGATTACTGAGCGACCATGTTATATTGCCCCCACACTGCCCTGGAGACAGGATTACTGAGCGACCATGTTATATTGCCCCCACTGCCTTCAAACACTGCCCACCCTGGAGACAGGATTACTGAGCGACCATGTTATATTGACCACACATTGTCTCTGAACATTAACCCACCCTGGAATAACTCATCTCCTTGAGCAACTTTACAGTAATTTAGTTTAATATTAAAGCTATTTCCAATAAAAGCTATAATTATATTTAATATACAGTTATTTAAAGGTTTTTTTAATTTCATCTTGACAGTGTCGATTGTTCCCATATAATTAGCAGCATCATTACATTCTACAAGCCATAACTTAACTATGTTTACTGTCCCCAGTGTAACTAGCAGCATCAGTACGTTGTACAAACCATATTATAACTGTATTACTGTTCCCAATGTAACTAGCAGCATCAGTACGTTGTACAAACCATATTATAACAGTATAACTGTCCCAAGTGTAACTAGCAGCATCAGTACGTTCTACAAACCATATTATAACAGTATTACTGTCCCAAGTGTAACTAGCAGCATCAGTAACGTTGTACAAACCATATTATAACAGTATTACTGTTCCCAGTGTAACTAGCAGCATCAGTACGTTGTACAAACCATATTATAACAGTATTACTGTCCCAAGTGTAACTAGCAGCATCAGTACGTTCTACAAACCATATTATAACAGTATTATGGTTCCCAATGTAACTACCACCATCAGTATACGTTGCAAGTGTGTGCACTGTTCCCAAGGTAAGAGGAGCCATCAGTACATGTCAGGGGAATGCAGAGCCAGCAATGCCTGCTATTTGTCTGCTTCTCTTCTATAAGACGTAACCATTTATATTTCAGTTTGTCATTAATATCTGCCTTCCCTCTTACCTAACAAACCACTTTCATCGGGCATGACAAGTTGCGATGCTTGCTTTTTACAGAGCGATTACATTTTTAATTAAAGATTGGATTAGAAGATTATTGAACTGGTATCGAGCTTGGACTCTAATGAAATTACAAAGCGCAGGACTTAATTATTTATGTTGGCAAATTTGTAATTTATTAGTTGTTTAATGGCGTATTGTTATTCAATTACTAAGACGTATGAAGCCATGAATTAGAATCAATTGTAAAGCGCGCGTGTGAGGGCATTGCTACCTCTGTTGTTGGTAGTAAGCTTGCCTCTGCACGGAGCGCAGACTGCAACTGTTGATACATTAATCAACAGAGAGAACAGTTTGGTTTGGAAAGGTCTGTTCTGGTAAGCAATATAGTGAACAAGTTAAAGCTGGAGCCACCATTGTTGATTGTAATCTTCAAATAAACTCAACATTTCCTAGAAATAACATTTTGTCGGCATTCACTTTTAAATATCGCACCGCGTCGGAAGCTAGAATCAGGAGAAAATGTTCTAGCATTTGTGTGGAGAGAATGTGGAAAACACTTGGTCGAGTTAATCCGGCCGGCCTCCATATCACCGGCAAGCCACACCAGATGAATCTGACACTTGGTCCGCGTGTCCAACTATACGAATTTGGCGTTCATCGTGTTGGATAACCCTGCAACATACTATTAACTTTGTTTTACTCACGTTTATGGATTTAACTCAAAAGGAGCTAAATTAAGACAAGTGAATACTATTTATATCCTCATGAGTTGTTCTGTCTTTCGACAGGTGCATTGTCTTGGCCAAATTGAGTCCTCCATGTTGAGAGTTCTATTAGTGAGCTAGTTAGTAAGTCGTGTGATGAAACAGCTTCATGTTGAGAGTCAAACAAGGTTTCCTCGCAGACAGAAAAAGTATGTTTATATTTGACACATACGGGACATTGAGGTGCCACTCCACACACGTGTCTGCTCATATGTGGACGTCTCACGTGTGTTTACCTGGCTCAAAGCTAGCACACACATGGTTCACTAGCATACAAGGTATTCCGATGTAACTGCAAGTATTTGTCAAATAATGATGAGTACAATGTTTACCGACATTTCAGAACTAGACTGGGCTCGGCTCTTTGCTTCTTTGAAGTTAGTAACTTATATTAGATAACTTGACTTTCCTCTTGCACTTCTTACTATCAATTTAATTCCGCACTAATTGGTATATTTATCAACCTCATACGCCCTTCTGTATTTGGGCTATCGGGTGAATCATGCAACTGTGGATATTGGAACAACTAAGTTTAAAATTATCGAAGTTTTCAAAATAACTTTTACGTATTTTATTGTATTGATTTTCATCACACCGATCAAACCATAACTAATGAATACAAAACTACTCAGACGCTTAATATGCTGCGTGATCATAGTTTGTTAAAACACTGAGGAGCTAATGTGAGTTAGTTGGAGGCAGTACATATGTTGAACGTTGATAACAGGGCATTGGGCCCAAGAATGTGTGTGTCCACGAGACTAGAACAATTCTGAGCCAGTGCATGTCCGACAGAGAGTGAATCGAACACGTATAGACTCTTCATGTTAACAAACTCTACAGTCACACACACACATACACACACATAATAACATATCTGAGGATGTTGGTAGATATACATCCAAATAACTCCCAATCTGTACTTCAGGTTAAGTTGGGGTCTAACAGTTGGGGTGGTCCCAGGTGGTCATGTTGATGAACTTGTCGGTATAAGACTTGAGATCTTCAGAGAACTGGACCAGGATGATGAAGTACATTGTGACACCCATCACCACCTGACAACAAACACCATCAGCAGTTAACATCGGCCGGACAATGACAACTGGCACAGGTGTGTCTTGTAGCACACGTTTACTCACCGACACTAGAGTCATCTTGTTGACGACACAGAAGCCAGAAGCTGAGACCTGGACAGGGCTCGCCATCAGCTGAGTCGTAAACACTTGTACCTGAGGACAGATATCAACAGGTACTTGGCGTATGAGCAATATAAGATACCTCGACAAAGATCTTAGTGTACAGCTTCAGCCCATTTTTAAATTACCGGAGCATCCAGATAATCTGAGTCCAGTGAGGGGATGTTACCTGTATCTTCTGAGCTGCTGTTAGCGACTCCAAAGGAAGTTCTCTCAAGTGGTCCAACACCTCGTGAGCCTGAACAATGGGAAAAATTCAAGAGGCAGTCAAATACCACAAACAAAGAACCTAAATAAAGTTTAGGTTGGTCGTAATTACATTGACAATGTTTGAAAATTCTCAGTTAGATAATATAAATAGGATAAAGACATCTCCGAATATTCTTACTCTATAAATCAGTTCTGAAATATTCTGTGTTTCATGAACTAGTCTAGTTCAATGGCTATGATACAAAAATCAAACCAATATTGTGCATCTGGATGTAGAACCGCCATTTTTTTGTCACATGTACTAAATGCCGGAACGGTTTCTTCTAGGACGAAAGCCATTACAACAACTTTGGCCAATCTTGATAATGTAAACATCCCCCCCCCCTCCTCTACAAACATGCGCAGACTGACCAATTACTTCTTTGGAACCAGAGGAACATTTCGACCCTCTTTGTGGAAATCAAGTTCCGGTATATAATCTGTGATCCTTTCCTTAAGGCTTGACGAATGTATGGTATTATCAGATCCATGCAGTATTTATATTATATATTTTTATAGATATTTAATTATATTAGATTGACGTCACACCTTAGTCCTCCACCTAATGAAGTAATCGAACTCAGCAAATGGCATGGCTGGCTTTCTATATCCAAACTTATCGCAGAAATAAATGCAACAGTTAAAACTCTAATTTTACCGATGTGTTTCTTATGAGGGCCTGTCAGTGTTTGTTATAATCAAGAATTCTTTCCTCGTATCTAACCCGCTATTTATTGAATATCAATAACAACTTCTTCTCTTGATATTAATCTCGCCTTGTAGACAGTCCCATCTCATGAGGATTCCCCTCTGTCGGACAAATGAGACCATTCTTTTACATTTTATTTCCCCTTTTGTGTTCGTCTTTGGGATGCCACAAAGGACTATTGAACGGTTTGGTGATGTTATCTTGTTAACTGGTTCTGTTGTCCGCTACAATAACGTGTGAATGCATCCAATTGAGTTGCGTGTCCTCAACTTGCGCTCTATAGTAATTCAGATCTCCGCGCCATGTTTCTCACGCTGGCGCGCCCTGCTCAAACATCGCGATTAGCAATGGGTGAATGGGTTGAAGACTGAGGTTGCTCCATTCTGAATAAACTCTTTGGGTATCACTCGCCAAAGTGTATTGTAAATAAATGCCGCAGTTAATAATCTCTCTTGATACTGACATTAAACACATTTTATTTTCATATAAAATAATGTAGGTATAAAGTTATTGGTTCGAGACCAATAGGCAGACCGGATTTATGACTTTGTTTGAAAGGTTTCAGTTCCTATAACTGCAGTATTATTACTATCATGATTAATGTATTAGTTAAGATAAATATTTAGTGAGGCATTAAATATCTAAAGTAGTTCTACATTGAAATATTCTCAAGTTTAAATTAAATATTCCCTTGAGAATATATTAACTTTGTTTGACTTGAATAAGTGTGATTGTGAGAGAATGTTAACATGCTATATAACGACCCTCAGAATGTTATCATGCCATACAGTGACCCTCAGAATGTTATCATGCTATACAGCGACCCTCAGAATGTTATCAATGCAATACAGTGACACTCAGAATGTTATCATGCTGTACAGTGACCCTCAGAATGTTATCATGCTGTACAGTGACCCTCAGAATGGTATCATGCTATAGGCCTACAACGACCCTCAGAATGTTATCATGCTATACAACGACCCTCAGAATGTTATCATGCTATAAAGTGACCCTCAGAATGTTACCATGCTATACAACGACCCTCAGAATGTTATCATGCTATACAACGACCCTCAGAATGTTATCATACTATACAGCGACCCTCAGAATGTTATCATGCTATACAGTGACCCTCAGAATGTTACCATGCTATACAACGACCCTCAGAATGTTATCATGCTATACAATGACCCTCAGAATGTTATTATGATTTACAGTTACTAAATTATCAAAGATGTAAATATTCAATATTAACAACAATAAAACCCGCCTCAGTGGCGTAAGTTGGCTAACGCGCTAGTCGTGTTGAGCTCAACTGCTGGGGACGGGGAGATCGAGGTTCGAATCTCAGTCGGGTGAGCTGGGGGTGGTTTTTCCTAAATGGTTTTCCACGCAAATGCGGGTTCACTTCCTCTAATTCAACCTTCCCAATTCCTAATCCAATTAGCGTAATTAGTACTTATAAGCGTATAACCCGAATGGGTAGTAAGACGCGGTGCTAAATAATAATAATAATAATAATAATAAAAATAAATCTAGTGGAGTTAAGGCGTTAACCCTCTCCTACCTTTACTGGGAGATTGTGTGTAAAATCTGGACTCATGTATTAGGAATATAAACATATTGTAATAATATTAATATTAGTCCTGTGGGGGAATGGATGGCATTCTGACTTCGGGAAGTAATTATTTCCCGCGGAATAGGACGGAAGACGGGGGGGGAAAATAAAAACTATTTTCTACTCTAGGATTATGATTATTTTTTGAATTTGTAATTTTAGTTTAAACTTAGCGTTCTCAATCATTCCAAGAATTTAAAAAAAATAATTTGATTGTATCAATTGATTTAAATGTAGTGGTAGATGTCAACAATAGTTTGAATAGTCGGGAAAAGGGACCACAGCTCTGATTCAGCTGCAGTAATTGGAACAAATAGTAAATTTGCCTTCTGTAATCTTGTAAAATAAATAAAAATAAAGGAACAAACTATATACACTGAATAATTGTATATTAATTTATTTTTAAATTGTAAGTTTTCCAAATAAACACTCAATATTTTGTTTAACAAGCATAGAATAAGATATTTGATATACTGTAAATAAAAAAAACTAGGTATAATGCAAATATTATAATTGTGTATTTTTAATCAAAATTTTTGGTATTAATATCAATAAATTCTTTGAAATATATTTAAGATTTACTAAAATAGTTTTTAAATAAAAAACTTATGGCGTGAATTTTAATAAGTACTTACAAAGTAAATATCAAAATATTCAAAGTGATCTAAATAAATGCAACTGAGCCCCAATCTTGCCCATAAGAATAACAAAAACCTTTTTCAACTGAGCCCCAATCTTGCCCATAAGAATAACAAAAACCTTTTTCAACTGAGCCGGTGTGTCTGGTTATCTTTTATGTTTTAATTACCAGGGTTCTCCTAAAAAGCGCTGTTGGACTTGACAAATATATTATCTTATCCAACTAATATTATCTACGACATAAAAACAAATGGATGCCATTAAAAATAATAACAATTACGTAGTTTATGCAAATAAGTGTGTTCGAGGTGTATTTCAGGCACAATTTGATATTTTAAAGCCACTTTCATAATTATTTTGCTATAAAAATATGTTTTCCTGCCTGTTCAGGTATGTCTATTAAATTTCCCTCAGTGTGGTAATTTCGTTTAATGGAGCTAAGCTGTTTTGTAAGGAGTTGCCAAATAAAGGCGATTGAAGTTCTGAATGTAACCTTAACTTATACTTAACTAAAGATAAGGTTAATTTAGATTTAATAAATTAATAATATCTTAAAGGTAATTAAATAAAAACGTGATTTTGGTAGCCGGTCCTTAATTGTAATTTTTTCCCGAAAAATACCGGGAAATATTTTTTTCTCGCCTAAATTTTGGGAACAACAATTTTCCCGAAAGTGTGAGAAGTATAAAACCTTTTGCTCGCGCAATCATAAAACCAATAAAAGACCAATAATTTCAAGAGGTCAGTCTAGTTTGTTTGACCATAGGGAAGTTATTTGGTTTATTTCAAGCCTGCGAAAATAACGAGTATCTATGATCTGAAGACACATCTCCGGCTGATCCACCGGGCCGGGCTTGTAATGTTGACAATAGTTTACCAAGCCCTGATAAGGTTGACCTTGGCCAAACAAGCAAGTTTACATACATATATGGCAGCTCGGATTGAGATAGTCCACATGTGTTTTATAGCTGATGTATCTATGCATGATATATAAATATATCACTACAATTTCGCTGATATCCACAATTTGTTAATTGAGCAAGGAATTTAAAAACATACTTATTTTAAATAATATATTATTTTAGGACATACTTATAAATAAGAGAAGCTCGAGTAGATTTCAAAAAAATGTCAATATATTGTAGCGGTGACCTGGTGGTCTAGGGGTTAAGTGTCAGACTTCTGTGCTGAGGGTCCGGGGTTCAATCCTCGGTCCCGGCACAGATTTATCTGATTACCAAACCCTTCCTTCACCTCTGACAAGACATCTTGTGAATGTGGGGAATGCCAGGCCTCCACCGTGGTTCGGATTCCACGTTAAACTGTAGGTCCTTCATTTCATCTCACAATCACCCTACCATTACACATTAGCGTAAGTGCGTACAACCCGAACGGGTAGTAAGACGTGGTGCTAATAATAATAATGTCAATATATTGTAAGTAGACGTGTCAGAATAGAACATGTTTAGGCTTGTATCTTGTTTTGAACGGCTATATTATATACTAGTATTGTATCTACTTACGGCGGAGGAAAGGTCGTCGGAAAACAATGCCAGCAGCACTAAAAGAGCCCCGTTGCCGGCGATGGATCTCACGACATCAATCAAACTGTTCCCTTTGACGTAGAAAAAATAGTAAAGATCAATAAGAAGGGCGAAAGTGATTAGAAGCAGATAGGCGCCGATAAAGAGACCATACGCGGCGTTGAGTAGTTTAACAGCTCTTGACAGCTTGGAGTACTGGAGACGAGTTTCCTCGATGAAATCCACAGTTAAGACGTCATATACCACCCTTCGGAACATTTGTGTATCTTCCGCATTCGCGATACCAACAACAACCTTCTGTGAGTCGTGAATGCAATGTATGGTCTTTCCCCGATATGGTGTTTGTCGTTTATCATCATCATCATCATCATCATCATCATCATCATCACCAACAACCATAGACTTTACTGATGACGAGATGTGTTGACATACCAGTACACTGAACCGATCATTGACTGCATCAAACCTTATCTTCAAGTTGTAGCAGAAGAACAAATACTTGATTAGGTACAGATCCCTCGCTATCGTAGACATATTTTTGGACACAGCAACAACTATGTTTTGTGGGGCAAGCAAAGGTAACAACAATCTTTTGTTGCAAGCCGCTATAACTAAAATAATGGCATCCCCAATGGCGAGACTCAACCAAGCCAACCAGTGAACCTTCCACGAGTGGATCAAGATCTTCCTTTTAGCCAAGATGTGGTCGGAATCTTCAATGGCCTTGCAAAGCTGAGATATTTTATCACTGAAGATGCAAGGAATGACCATCATGATGGTTGCCCTTAGCGCCGCGAATGGCGTGAAAGTCAGCTCAAAACAATTCAGCCCGCTGAAAAAGCTGAGTGCCGCAGCTAATGAATGTAATAAAACAGACATGAGCACGTCGATTGAAAGTAGTTTAAAATGAAGCTTCCTTGTATTATTCTTCGTGACATTTTTCAAAGGTAGAACCCCCATTATTTTGCAGAGCCCAGCCAAAGGCCTCATGGAATGGTAGAAAGTTGATTGCCTGTGATCTGTACCAGTTTCATCCATTGGACACAATTCTACAGTTGCAACAAAACTGTCTGATACAACTGCTGTAGTTCAGTCTTGTTGAAAGTGTGTTCTACAACAACCATCTGGTAAATATTTAATACAACTGCTGTATTTCAGTCTTATTGAAAGTGTGTTCTACAACAACCGTCTGGTAAATATCTAATACAACTGCTGTATTTCAGACTTGTTGAAAGTGTGTTCTACAACAACCGCGTGGAACTCTGTAACTGCTCCAAGTGTTCCCTAAAGATAATTGTCTCGATACCAAACTCCATACATTTAATCCGCTAAGTGCATTTTCATTTAATGTAGAGTATTATATTGATTATTATGAAGGAACATGTTCTCACTTCGTGTTTGTGCTGTTTTCAAATTAATACCTGTTAGCAAACTCCTGAATGTTGTTTTGTAAACATGATCAGTGTTCTGGCTTTGGAAATCAATTATTATCTTCACTCTAGTAAAGTGTTTTAACCTAATGGTGTACATATTGTGTAGAGTATTAGTTTGTTGATCAAGAAACAACACAAATTGTGAAGCGGGAAATGTTTTTCTGTTTAATGATCCAAACAATGTTACAAATTATTATTATTATTATTATTATTATTATTAGCAACGACCCGCGTCGGTGGCGTAGTTGACTAACGCGCTTGTCATGTTTAGCTCAACTGCTGAGGACGGGGAGATCGAGGTTCGAGTCTCAGTCGGGTGAACTGGGGGTAGTTTCTCCTAAATGGTTTTCCACTCTCCCTCCACGCAAATGCGGCTTCACTTCCTCTAATTCAATCTTCCCAATTCCTAATCCATTAGAGTAATTAGTACCTAAAGCGTATAACCCGAACGGGTAGTAAGACGCGGTGATAAATATTAGCAACGCGTCTTGCTACCCGTTCGGTTTGTACGCTTATGCACTAATTACGCTAATGGGGTAGGAATAAGGAAGGTTTAATTTAATGGAAGTGTGCCCGCATTTTCCTGGTGTGAGAGTGGAAAACCATTTAGGGACACCCACCACCAGTGCACCCAACCAGGATCAAACTATGATCTTACCGTCATCGGCAGTCTAGTCTATTGCAAGAGTAACGCCTTAGACCATGCAGCCACTGAAGCGGATACATTTTTTTTTATTAAATTGTGTATCAACTGCAGCTTTTTTTTACTGTCGTTATAAAAATCAAAACAGAGCGATCAAAATATTTAGGAAAGGGGGCGTTTGTAAAGTTTGGTTTGGTCTCATTTAATGTTTGTCGTGTCTCAAAATACCAAAAGTCATTTCCCGACAAGCGAAGTCGAAAACAAGCAAACATTTTATTTGGGGGGGCAAGCTCTCCCCTGGCGGAGGAAACGAGAACTTACGAGTATTAAATGTCTCTAGATGCTACTTGGAGTTCATTTAATAGGTTTTCATACCCGCCTCGGTGGCGTAGTTGGGTAACGCGCTACTCATGTTGAGCTAGACTGCCGAAGACGGGGAGATCGAGGTTCAAATCTCAGTTGGGTGAACTAGGGGTAGTTTTCCCTAAATGGTTTTCCACTCGCCCTCCACGCAAATGCGAGTTCACTTTCTATAAATTCAACCTTCCCGATTCCTAATCTATCAGCGTAATTAGTACTCAAGCGTATAAACCGAACGGGTAGTAAGACGCGGTGCTAAATAATAGATAATAGGCTAAATTCAGTGAATGTCTATACCTCCACGAGTATTGGCTGCTCCTGTCTCTGCAATGTGTGCTACTTAAGGCTGTATGAAACTGCACACGTTCACAAAACTTGCTATATTTAACAAGTTGTTTGCTAGTTTTTAATATCGTTTCAACCAAATGCAGGCGAAAGCTATCAGCTAGATTCTGAGGATTTTAAAAAGTTTAAAGTTTTAATAAAACTCTTACTTGAGCGAGCGCTTGTTCTTCTGATATTAAAGTAAAATGTTAGATCTAACCTTTTCTATCAGATGGTCATGTTTTGATGGGATGGCAACAGGACATTTAAATATAGCATGTTTGAGATATTTAAAAAAATCTTGAACAATTTAAACTTGAAATTTTAACCTACTAGAGGGTGAGAATTTCCCCCTACATTTTGTTGTAAAACTATGAAACCCGTTCATAGCTGATGCGGGGTTTGTAACCCTCGCAAGGCTACTCATTGCTCTAGTCTAGAGCCTTCTTAAAGAGGTTAATATTCTCTTGAATCGTGACAGAGAGCTCCGAGTTTGGGGGTCACGAGTTAAACACTTCATTCTGCTGGAGATAAGCTCTTCTACAGAGAGCTGTCCCGAGAGGAACAACCGTGCAAGTCTCTACGTGAGGACAATAGTGCAAGACTGGACTATAGGAACAACAGTACTAGACTGAACTAGAGGAACAACAGTACTAGAGTGAACTAGAGGAACAACAGTACTAGACTGAACTAGAGGAACAACAGTACTAGACTGAACTAGAGGAACAACAGTACTAGACTGAACTAGAGGAACAACAGTACAAGACTGAACTAGAGGAACAACAGTACAAGACTGAACTAGAGGAACATTAGTACAAGACTGAACTAAAGGAACAACAGTACTAGACTGAACTAGAGGAACAACAGTACAAGACTGAACTAGAGGAACAACAAACCATCAACATGGTACCCCTGCCCACTGAACTAGAGGAACAACAAACCATCAACATGGTACACCCTGCCCACTGAGCTACTTGAAGGAGAAGGAGGGGTAGGCGGTACCTCCCACCCCCCAGTCCCCGCGATGGTTCTCACGTTACTACAGACGAGGGGGTGTAGGGGAAGGGGGAGGGGGGCTACAGCTTTGAGCAGCCGCGTCACATTTCCCTCCAGTCCACAGTCGAGTTTGGGTAGCGACCGAACAACGTCTCGTTGTGACCGTGTGTGCGCGAGTTTCATGTGTGAGTGTGTGATCAACATAGTTAGCAAGCGGGACACCTCTCTTGAGCCAAGTGAGAAGTGAGCGTTCTCTCAGAGTGTCCTCCAGGCGGGTATCGACTCCCGGACCGTCACAGTGTTAGGAACATCCTGATACGTCATCTTCTGACTCGACGAGTCGATACGCCTCCAGAGGAATGTGACGGTTAGTCCGTTAGCTCACAGATAACGTGCCGGTTACACGTAGTTTCGATAGCGGGGAATACTGAGACCTGCACTCGAACATTTTCAGACAACACGAGAAGGGGAAGGGGGGGGGGTTCGAGGGAAGGAGGGACCCTGCTTACAGGAAATGGTGCGTTGTAAGCTGATCTCATCCTCCTGTTCTTCTCCGTGGTGTCTGCCGCGCGACAGTGGATGTGTGTGTTCGGGCCAACTGATGCGAACACCGGGTTGATGACCGGGGACCTTCTAGAAACATCGGGGACCTTGTTGGGGACATTAGTGTCAGTGCTGTGAAGTGTATCGCTGTGGAATTGGTGGCAATGAACTCGGGGCTCTGAGCCAAGAGACGCCGTAGAGAGGAGAGAAGATGCCTTCAGGAAGTAGTGAGACAAGGAGGGAGGAGGACTTCTGGCCGGCCATGGAGACAGGTGAGTCCTGAGTGAGGTCCCTCCTGTCCAGACAGGTGAGTGATGTCCCTCCTGTCCAGACAGGTGAGTGAGGTCCCTCCTGTCCAGACAGGTGAGTCAGGAGTGAGGTCCCTCCTGTCCAGACAGGTGAGTCCTGAGTGAGGTCCCTCCTGTCCAGACAGGTGAGTGAGGTCCCTCCTGTCCAGACAGGTGAGT
>CABFOW010001907.1:64223-86157 GCA_902141385.1 Timema californicum
TGCTATCTGTGAGAGGACACAGTCCCTGGAAGTGCTGCTATCTGTGAGAGGACACAGTCCCTGGAAGTGCTGCTATCTGTGAGAGGGCAGAGTCCCTGGAAGTGCTGCTATCTGTGAGAGGACAAAGTATAGAGCAGACAGTCACGATGAGTCAGTGGTTCGGGGAGAAAACTTTGTGTTCCTCTGTATACAGCCCGCTGCTGACAATAAATGTCCTCTTGAGTCCTTGTTGCACGGGTCTATATATACAAACCAGTGTCCTGATCATGTCCTTATAAGGACTAAACTAACATCAGTGGTGAGAAGATGGTCTGCGGGCCTCGGGTTGCCACACGTCACCTGAGCTTGGGAACCGCAACAAAAACAAATGAGCGGCTGAGACCGCTTCCGTCTCGAGACTCTCTCTCTCTCTCTCACGAGGTCCAACAGAACTTGAGGACCCGCGCTCATTTCCTGGCGTGGTCAAAAACTGTATCTTGGGGGAAACGCCGGCCGGGGGTCTGGGTGTTGTGTCTGTGCTAGTTTTAAGGTAGTTAGAAGGAGGATGTTGGAAGACTCACGAGGAAGATAGAACAACGTTAACAGCTTCCAACAAAGAAGCAACAATCATAGTAATAATAATAATAATAATAATAATAATAATAATAATAATAATAATAATGACTCACAATAATAAATAAATACAGAGCCTTTTTTGGGGGAAAAAAATTCACCTCAGTACTCCTGGATGAGATTCGAACCCCAACCTTCCCATTCCCAGACAAGACGAAGCTGACGCCTTGATCCGCAAGCCCCCTGGTGTCGGGTTAAAACCGTTTCCCCTTGGAGGGCTTTAACAAGATTATCCGGCCAAAGCCAATAAAGGAGCCAAAGTGGATGACACATCGTGGCCAGCCAGCTCTATCTTTGGGGGTCGGGGTTCAACCCTAGCTGACTGCACTGACACTGGTTCTTGTAGACATTGTGATGTTGAATGACAGAGCAGCTCTTTTTAATTACCTTCATTATTTCCCAATTACATGAAACATTTAACAAGCCCTTGTGGCGCCCTCCTTCCTCGAATGAGGGTTGTTGATCCAAGTCTTTGAGCAAGAGTGGTCTAAACACCGCACTTAGAGACGCGAGGGCTAAAACACGGACAAACACTTTAACAACGAATAATTATCTGTAGAGATGGCAACATTTAACTTCTTATACCGGTAATGTGTCCTAACAAATATTTGATTCCAAACAAGGTCATAATGTTAAGTAAGATAGTTGTGGTTTCTTTCGGCTTTGTCCCAGAACTCACCAGGCTCCTAGAAGTATTGTCCCAGAACTTGCTAGGCTCCTAGAAGTATTGTCCCAGAACTCACCAGGTTCCTAGAAGTATTGTCCCAGAACTTGCTAGGCTCCTAAAAGCATTGTCCCAGAACTCACCAGGCCCCTAGAAGCACAGTGTCCCAGAACTTGCTAGGCTCCTAGCAGCACAGTGTCCCAGAACTTGCCAGGCCCCTAGAAGTACTGTCCCAGAACTTGCTAGACTCCTAGCAGCACAGTGTCCCAGAACTCACCAGGCCCCTAGAAGTACTGTCCCAGAACTTGCTAGGCTCCTAGAAGTATTGTCCCAGAACTTGCTAGGCTCCTAGCAGCACAGTGTCCCAGAACTTGCCAGGCTCCTAGAAGTACTGTCCCAGAACTTGCTAGGCTCCTAGCAGCACAGTGTCCCAGAACTTGCCAGGCTCCTAGAAGTACTGTCCCAGAACTTGCCAGGCTCCTAGAAGTACTGTCCCAGAACTTGCTAGGCTCCTAGAAGCACAGTGTCCCAGAACTTGCCAGGCTCCTAGAAGTATTGTCCCAGAACTTGCTAGGCTCCTAAAAGCATTGTCCCAGAACTCACCAGGCCCCTAGAAGCACAGTGTCCCAGAACTCGCCAGGCTCCTAGAAGCACAGTGTCCCAGCACTGTCACACTAGAAACAGGGACTAAGACCGGCTGAGTAATGTAACAGCTAAATTGTCCTTCTCTCGGGTAATTACACTGTATTTATCCCGAACCGCGAGCGAAGCATGATTTACAGCCTTTGGCGCCACCCGGTCGGAGAATATTACTCCGAGTACAGTCGTTTCCAGAACGAGGTCATGTACAGCAACCCCCAGAACTAGTGGATAAATGGGGCTAGTTCGGTTCCTAACTAGGATCACTTCTTTAACCAGCCTCTTCTTCTCCAGACAATCTTGTGCAAGAGATCAAAGTTTCGTGTTTGGTTGAAAATATAATATACATTGATATTCTCAGAGCGAAAAGCGGACTCTTAACCTAATTGTGACTTCCCAGAATTCTTGTTAGTTTGTGTAAACCAAGAAGGTCTACTTTCCATCGAATGTGATCCGGAGTGTACTTTTCATGGCAGCTTTTATCTCGCTATTTGCAACCATGATTACCATTCCTCTCATTAACATGCAGGTTTGCCAACATCTGCAATCCGGGGATAATTTACCTTTTGCGAAACTCCTACAGATATTAACAGCTCTATCGTTCTCTTTCAACCCAACCCGCCCCCCTCCTGTATTACCACCCGACCGGGCTCTACTCACTCATCTGTAATAACATGGTAAGGACGAGGTAGGATGAACTTTATAAGAAGTGCACCCGCACTTTCGGAGCGCGAGAGACCATTTTAGGGAAAACACCTACATTACGCCTTTACGAAATATGAGCCTCAAACCATAGAGAAATGAATACTATCCCTGAAAGTGAACCTGACGTTTGGTCCGCGTGTTCACTAGTGCGGAGTCACACAAACTCACCATATAGGTAGTGGAGGTGGGTGACGTAGTTCTGAGCATGACGTCACGTAGGACGGTACGCGCCATTCATGAGTCGAGAGATCATATGGTCCAGTCGTGGGCGAACAGGATTAACGGGGGAGGCTGTAGACAGGTGTGAGGATACCTGGTTCCATTCCTAGCATGCAGGTAACACTCGGACCAAGACCTGTTACACTCATGACTCATTGAATAGACCTGTTACACTCATTGAATAGACCTGTTACACTCATGACTCATTGAATAGACCTGTTACACTCATGACTCATTGAATAGACCTGTTACACTCATGACTGTCATTGCATTGAGACAGTAGATAATCTTCTTGTCACAGTTTCTAAATACATAACATTATTTATTTATAACTACTGGACCTACTCATACCTTAAGATCCCCATAAGTAGCATTGACAGTCCCGGCAGCCCCTATTGTACCCCAAGAAGGACCTCACAACCCCTGGATATCCTCAGATATCCTGTTTAAAACATCAACAGCCTTGGAGGCCTTTATATTCTTTTGTACATTCCCAGATATTTTCCGAAGGTCCTTAAAACCTCCTTAGATCGCCGAGGGCCCTGAGAGTAGGTGATACTAGCCTCTTAGCGCTCTCTACCGCGGCAGGACCAACAATAGAGCGACCAGTATTTCACAATATTGTGGACACCTAGAAAGCCGGGCTCTCCAACTCCGGTTTTATTACTGTATAAAACCTATTTTTTTAAAAGTGTTCAAGTTCCCTTGATCTGGGTCACTGCCGGGTTTGTTGTTTATGTCTCTCTGGCGGCCGATTCAGGAACTAGGGCTTGAAGAACCGGCCGTGGAGGTCGCTCAACCACTCGGCTACTACTGGGAGCTAATCACAAAACGGTGTAAAGTGAGGAATAATCGCGGGGAATTGCTTCTCATGAGTTTGTTGTTGTTTTCAAACTAATCGTGATTGGACCGGTTATTATAAATGTTTATTTGAACCAACTGTGGGCGATATCGCAGGTTTATAAACAGTTCGTTGTTTTATTTGTACATTTGACACACGTATCAGGCCAGAATCGGGTGCGTTTACGTGCTGGGCTCTGACCTGGTGGTCTGGGGTTCGATCTTCTGAGGCACGTACTAGCGTTAGTTTAGCAACTATGTGGTTCCACGTACACGTGTAGTTTCTTACAATACACCCCCCCCCTCCTCCTCCACTGGATTGGATAGATAGACCACTAGTAATGAGAGTAATAAAACATTTTGCTCGTATTTCTTGGAAAAAGACTAGTTTAAAAGACTGATAGAGGTTTTTTTTACAGAGTAGTCAAGCTCATCGGTGGGCACGCATACTAAACGTCAGTCTCGCCCAGTTTGATTTGACAATGACGAGGAGGTTTGAGTTCGAATCCCTGCTGGGTGTAGTTCAGGCAGTTTTCCCTTGACGTTACCAATTTTACTTCCTAGTAAATGTCCGTAGACCTACATTTCTTCTGAAGTTGACCTTTCTCATACTTACTCCCTTAGTTTAGTTAAAAAGTTGATAGTCTGGTCGGGTAGTAAGACCCGGAGGAAATAATATGTATCCAAGTAGTTCCCTAGGTTCAGGAGGTCCCTGGTACTAATGCCATTGTTTCTATCCCGAACTATCGCTTGTGTCAGAGCCAAGCTATTGAAATGCCACTTGTGGCGAAAAAGTGGAACAACTCCGGGCGGGGTGTCGATCCAAAGACTCGCATAAAGTTCACTAGTTCATGACGAGACAACATCTCCCAGAGATTTACATAACTTTCCTCCGCCTTGTCATCCTCAGGGTGTATCTTTCCGCCGAGAACAAGGCCTTATGTCCACATACGTGGCCAACCTTCACAGGAGGGCCGAAACACAACATATATTATGGTCAACATTTACAACACACGCTAGTAGCTTTCTTGCAAGGCCCCCTGGGAAACTTTTCTCCCAACGAATAAAACACAGCAAAGGTTTCTTCATTCTACTGATATGTCTGGGGTTAAGCCACAATATTTCTTGGATCTACACATCACTTTACCAGAAACCTGTGTGATGGGTCAATGAAGCCAGACTGGCAGAGTTATTCTTGTATATAGCCAGCCCTTGCGAGCATTGGCTGACTTGAATGCCAGTCAAAGACACGAACCTGTCTCTGGAAGTCTTATTCTTGTATATAGCCAGCCCTTGCTAGCACTGGGTGACTTGAATGCCGGACTCTGGAAGTCTTATTCTTGTATATAGCCAGCCCTTGCGAGCACTGGGTGACTTGAATGCCGGTCAAAGACACGAACCTGTCCCTGAAAGTCTTAGTCTTGTATATAGCCAGCCCTTGTGAGCACTGGGTGACTTGAATGCCGGTCAAAGACACGAACCTGTCTCAGGAAGTCTTATTCTTGTATATAGCCGGCCCTTGCTAGCACTGGGTGACTTGAATGCCGGTCAAAGACACGAACCTGTCTCTGGAAGTCTTATTCTTGTATATAGCCAGACCCTTGCGAGCACTGGGTGACTTGAATGCCGGTCAAACACACGAACCTGTCTCTGGAAGTCTTATTCTTGTATATAGCCAGCCCTTGCGAGCACTGGGTGACTTGAATGCCGGGCAAAGACACGAACCTGTCTCTGAAAGTAGTCACTACTCGGACAGGTGCCAGTCACATGGGGACCATCACAGGATTGACGAATGACTCTTGAGGGGCGGGTTGCCCTAAAGTCACGGATAGTGGGTTCAGACGCGAGTTTGTGAGTGTAAAAACAGGACATCCCCCAAAATATCAGGACGATAATAGCATTCATATTTTACTAAATATATTTTCGGACAAAGTTAATTCAAACTACTAATGATCTTTACTCACGCCACTAGTGAATTCAACAAAAATTGAGTTTGGTAAAATAATATAATAAAAGCGTTATTTTTGTACAGCCTTGACTAGCGTATGTGGATCTATATTTTAAAGTGTTTGTCCTGTCCGATACCCATCACCAGTACTGACTATGAACTACTCCTAGTCTAGGAAGACCAGGATGACGAGGGCTCCTAGCCCGGTGGCCCATTAAGCTAAGATGGTTAGTTCCCCACCAGCTCGTTGATACAGCAACACAGTTGAGGGTTTTCAGTAGCTCTCTCACAACCGAATAACCAGCCACTTTGAACGAATCATTTTAAGTAACTTTTGATTTGTAATTTGGGAGTGAAGCTTAGAAATTTAAAAAAATCTTCTTTGTTTGTATAGAACATAATTATTTATTTCATAAAATTCACATTAGCTTATTGAGAGTTAAAATATACACAACATCGTAGTTATTTTTTAAAATGTTTCTTTAATCATAGTTTATCCGGGCGAGATTAGAACCTCGATCTCCCCGTCCTCGGCAGTCTAGCTCAAAACGAAACTAGCGCATTAGATAACTACGCAACCGAGGCGGGTCAAATAATAGTTGAACATATTAGAAGAAATAGGCCCATACTTGACCTTGTTGCTGTAATTCTATTGATTATTATTTTCGTCCCTGTGTTCATACTAGTGATGTATCAGCAGTACCCTGTTTTCATACTAGTGATTTATCAGCAGTATCCCTGTGTTCATACTAGTGGTGTATCAGCAGTACCCCTGTGTTCATACTAGTGGTGTATCAGCAGTACCCCTGTGTTCATATAAGTGACATATCAGCAGTACCCCTGTGTTCATACTAGTGATTTATCAGCAGTACCCTGTGTTCATACTAGTGACGTATCAGCAGTATCCCTTTGTTCATACTAGTGATGTACCAGCAGTATCCCTGTGTTCATACTAGTGACGTATCAGCAGTATCCCTGTGTTCATACTAGTGATGTATTAGCAGTATCCCTGTGTTCATACTAGTGATGTATCAGCAGTATCCCTGTGTACATACTAGTGATGTACCAGCAGTACCCCCTCTGTTCATACTAGTGATGTATCAGCAGTACCCCTGTGTTCATACTAGTGATTTATCAGCATTACCCCTGTGTTCATACTAGTGGTGTATCAGCAGTATCCCTGTGTTCATACTAGTGATGTATCAGCAGTACCCCTGTGTTCATACTAGTGATGTACCAGCAGTATCCCTCTGTTCATACTAGTGATGTACCAGCAGTACCCCTCTGTTCATACTAGTGATATACCAGCAGTACCCCTCTGTTCATACTAGTGATGTACCAGCAGTACCCCTTTGTTCATACTAGTGATGTATCAGCAGTACCCCTGTGTTCATACTAGTGATGTATCAGCAGTACCCCTGTGTTCATACTAGTGATGTACCAGCAGTACCCCTCTGTTCATACTAGTGATGTATCAGCAGTACCCCTGTGTTCATACTAGTGATGTATCAGCAGTACCCCTGTGTTCATACTAGGGGTGTATCATCAGTATCCCTGTGTTCATACTAGGGGTGTATCATCAGTGCCCCTGTGTTCATACTAGTGATGTACCAGCAGTATACCTGTGTTATTACTAGTGATGTACCAGCAGTACCCCTCTGTTCATACTAGTGATGTACCAGCAGTATCCCTGTGTTCATACTAGTGATGTATCAGCAGTACCCCTGTGTTCATACTAGGGGTGTATCATCAGTACCCCTGTGGTCATACTAGTGATGTATCAGCAGTACCCCTGTGTTCATACTAGGGGTGTATCATCAGTATCCCTGTGTTCATACTAGGGGTGATTATTACTAGTGATGTACCAGCAGTACCCCTCTGTTCATACTAGTGATGTACCAGCAGTATCCCTGTGTTCATACTAGTGATATACCAGCAGTATCCCTGTGTTCATACTAGTGATGTACCAGAAGTTTCTTGTAAGCTACTGAATGGGGAGAGCGCGTGGGAAGTGCAAGTATGATAATGAACCTAGCAGGTGTCCGTGTGTGTATTCATGTGTGAGTGCAGGGGCAAGTCAAGTGGGGAGTTCACCCCTCGCTGCACTCAAACACATTGGCTTTGTATGTCGGCTACAAGCCCCGTGTCTCTGGTTATTGTGGAGGAATGCTCTGTACCCTCCAACACCTCCATTAACCTGTATGTACCACTCTGGAACATGGAGGAATGCTCTGTACCCTCCATTAACCTGTATGTACCACTCTGGAAACATGGAGGAATGCTCTGTACCCTCCATTAACCTGTATGTACCACGAAGAACAAGTTCTATGCCCGCACCAGTTAGTCCTAATCTTGAAGAGAAGTAGCCAGACCTCGACGTAACTTCATAATATTCTTGTACATATGGGTAGTTATTTTAATGCGATGTGTTACATACGTTATGCTGACCAGAAATTTTAACAAAAACCATGACAAAAATATGTCATAAAAGCGACCATTTTTTAATATTACCTAAAAAAAAGCAATAGCCACGCGCTACTACGATATTGCACCAACATATTCCTCATTCTTTCGATTATAATTGTTTTATGGCCCACCTGACTTAATTAAGACTCGTGTCAAAGAGGTAATTAAAAATAAGTTATATATATATATTTGGTGTGATCTGAGAAAGCCATTTACACAACATATAAAATATATAATTTTTCAACTGTACACAAATCAAAATTTCATGTTAAACCTTTTAAATCTATACTAATACACACAAAACAGGATTATTTACATGGCTTAAAATTTTTGTTATCTTCAATAGTAAAAAAAAAAAATGCATTAATAAGGACACAAACGTGTTACAAACATATTAACTTAAGGTGATCCCCTCGGTATTAATGTCTGTATTATATACAGGAGTCGTTGGGATACTAAAACATTACCTTTCGGTAGAAAATGGTACAACAGAATAGTGGAGGTCTCTCCTGCGTGTGGTTGTCCTACACGCGCTACACGCTCTACACGCTCCCTCCCTCCCAGCTACAACACTCGCTATTAACAGCCATTTAATGGCGGAACCGATAGCCCCTCCCCCTCTTCTAAGGATGGATACCGGATCTTTGACATCGATGGAGGGGAAACATCGCCTGCAAAACATCGATCTTAGGCATGAAAAAACGATGTTTAAAAAAACTATCTATATTTTGGTTTAAAAAAAAATCTATATTTTATAAATAGAACTGGTGTTTTAACTGATTTATTTTTTCAAATAAATGAAGTAAATGTATCAGAAGTACATTTTATATTCAATGAATCAAAAACTTTAATTTCAATTCAAACAAATTATGTTAATAAAATAAATGCATACGCCTACACGTCAAATAAAAAACAGCACTATTTTGAAAATAGACAGTAGTTGATACTATCTGTTCGATATTTAGAATAACTCCACTGTTTGTAAAAACACTAATTTTGAAACCATCTTTGTTTCTAAACAGTTCACGGTCGTTGTCAAGGTTGGTTCTACTTCACCTACCAGCAGATGCTGGTAGGAATGAATGTTGAACATTCATGTTTTCAGCAAAAAATTAAATGTTCGATGCTTACGCCTTCGACTTTTGTACTAACATCAAAGTTGTGGTAATATAATATATGAAACATGTGTTTTTGTTGGTACTCGTTCCTTGATTCCCCCCCCCCTTCCCCCCCCATTGCTCAAAAATTATCTTTAGTTACAGTTTAATTGGTTTTAAAAACTAAATACCGCGTTTTATTTGATCTATAAGATATATGTTTTGCAAGTATTGAGTTTTCTCATTGATGTTATCGTTTGGATATCATCGCTACCAGCAGTTCAGCCAATAAGAACCCTTGTTTGGATATCATCCCTACCAGCAGTTCAGCCAATAAGAACCCTTGTTTGGATATCATCCCTACCAGCAGTTCAGCCAATAAGAACCCTTGTTTGGATATCATCGCTACCAGCAGTTCAGCCAATAAGAACCCTTGTTTGGATATCATCCCTACCACTGGACTGGTAGCACTGGACACCTGCTGGTAGTATCCAGAAGTGTTAGAGCTCTCCGAGGTGAAGTCTCTGGCAGATGCTGGTAGTATCCAGAAGTGTTAGAGCTCTCCGAGGTGTTGTTTTCCTCCAGTTTGAAATCTCTGGCAAGGAAGAGCAAGGTCACATCCACCTGTTCTCGAGAGAGGAGGCTCACATTCCTACAGGTGTCCAATGTTTGGTCAGGTAGAGGGCTATTGTTACCTGCAACCCTCACCTCTCACCCCTCACCCCTCACATTCCTTCACTCTTCAACTGTTCAACACATAGCTGGGGGGTGGTTCGGGACCTTTTCATTGTGTGCCTACTCAGCGTGAACTTTCTAAGCCCGTGGCTGTAGAGATGATTCATCACCTGGTCCACCCTACAGGTACTAGCCAGACACGCTGTGCTTGGAGATTATCCAGGTACTAGCCAGACACGCTGTGCTTGGAGATTAGCCAGGTACTAGCCAGACACGCTGTGCTTGGAGATTAGCCAGGTACTAGCCACACACGCTGTGCTTGGAGATTATCCAGGTACTAGCCACACACGTTGTGCTTGGAGATTATCCAGGTACTAGCCACACACGTTGTGCTGGGAGACTATCCAGGTACTAGTACACGGCACATTTGACTTAGAATAGTATCTTCCAGGGATAAAGGTTCAGGAAGTAAAATAGAAGGAATGGGTGAGAAATACTAGTTAGTGTCTGACGAAATTGAAAGTCGAGATAAAATCTCTTTACCTCCCCCCCCCCTTGTCTGTGAGAGTCCTTCTAAATTTAGTGATATTTTAATTTCGCGGCAGACTATTCCTCACCTACTCATCACAAGAATGCGAACTTTACCAATAAAAGGCGTGTGTTACCTGTGTAAGAGTGAATGCTCCTAGAGCAGTCTAGAACCTCCAGTCTACAGAAGAGAGCGTCTATTTGTCCAGGAGCTGGAAGGATCCCGCCCCACTGACTGCTGGGAGGACAAGCTTAGACCGGTTTGGTAGACTCGACCCTTCGCACCGTTTTACGCTCACGGCTTATTTTATAAGGGAACAAAAACAGTCAAAATACATTATTTAGAGCGTTATCCTTGTCCAAGGTCCAGACAGGCTCCTCTATCCACTGACACCCTCCAGACAGACTCCTATATCCACTATACCCTCCAGACAGACTCCTATATCCACTACACCCTCCAGACAGACTCTTATATCCACTATACCCTCCAGACAGACTACTCTATCCACTATACCCTCCAGACAGACTCCTATATCCACTGATACCCTCCAGACAGACTCCTATATCCACTGATACCCTCCAGACAGACTCCTATATCCACTATACCCTCCAGACAGACTACTCTATCCACTATACCCTCCAGACAGACTCCTATATCCACTATACCCTCCAGACAGGCTCCTATATCCACTATACCCTCCAGACAGGTTCTTCTATCCACTATACCCTCCAGACAGACTCCTATATCCACTATACCCTCCAGACAGACTCCTATATCCACTACACCCTCCAGACAGACTCCTATATCCACTGATACCCTCCAGACAGGCTCCTATATCCACTGACACCCTCCAGACAGACTCCTATATCCACTGATACCCTCCAGACAGGCTCCTATATCCACTATACCCTCCAGACAGGCTCCTATATCCACTATACCCTCCAGACAGGTTCCTATATCCACTGATACCCTCCAGACAGGCTCCTATATCCACTATACCCTCCAGACAGACTCCTATATCCACTAACATCCTCCAGACAGGTTCCTCTATCCACTCAGGTATATGAACACGCACAGGTAGGCGGGTCCGTGGGTAGAGGACTGCAGCCAACACACTCGCGGGCTGTTGTCGTTAGTTCAGTGTAGAGACCGCGGCGCGGCGCGTCAGTCGTCCTTTGCTCGGCCGAGATAACGAGGAAGTGTTCTCGCTGGTCAGTGGATATCAACACAGGTGTTCAGTCGGTCGTGTTCTTGTGTCTCTCATGTTCTTGTGTTGTGATGATCGTGACGTCATAGCGCTCTCACCATGACGGTCTACAGGAGACCTGGCAGTGGACTGAGTCTCAGTGTGCTGGGTGAGTTGACAGTTGACAGTTGCGATCCTTGGAGCCCTGACAGGTATTAGAAACATAGATTCCCGCACTGTTGGTCCCACGGATCAAAGCGTCAGTCACGTTCTAGGGGACTGACCCTAAATGAACGTGGGTACATTTCCTCTTACTGCCTCCCTCCCTCAATAAGGGTGAAGTAGATATCCTGGGTGGGTAGTAAGATGGGACATAACTAACAAACACGACGGAAACGTGAACCTGGAAAGTTGTTCAACTTTTAGAGCGAAAGCTCAAAATGTAACCAAAGCTCAACATTTCTGTTAGAGAATCTGGTCCACCCGGTGATCGAACCCCGTGACTGGCAAACTAGAGCAAACTAGAGTGTATATGTCCAGCGGTGCGTGCCACAGAGCTATAGCTTTGTCTGTCGAGCGGATTGTATCTCCTAGTCGCGACTATCTCCTAGTCGCAAAGCTCTGTTGACTCTTGTTATCTTATCGACACTGTCGAGTGTTATTACTTCACTGACAACACACAGATAGCTCCAGACACGGGCTCTCACTCCTTCTCTGCTGGCGGCACACCCACATCTGTCTAGAGAGCACTCTCAGTGTGCCGCGTCACCATGGAGACTCCTCTCACTCGGACGGGCGTGGGTTTGTCCTCTGTTCGAATGCTGGGAACAAGCCGCAAGATCTTGTTCCTACTCTTCGACTGTCAGCCAGGAAATATCCGGAAAATAAATAATTACTGCGTTTCCTCTTAATTCGTTTAAAATTTGTAATCGAACCAAATTAATGTTAGTAAATAAAATTATCAACAATAACACAGCGTCAAGATGTTTGGTGGCACACCTAGTCTCAATATTACCTTCCCCTAACTTACCTAAATATTACCTTCCCGCTGTTGTGATCTAACTTACCTAGATATTACCTTCCCGCTGTTGTGATCTAACATACCTAGATATTACCTTCCCGCTGTTGTGATCTAACTTACCTAGATATTACCTTCCCGCTGTTGTGATCTAACTTACCTAGAATATTACCTTCCCGCTGCTGTGATCTAACTTACCTAGATATTACCTTCCCGCTGCTGTGATCTAACTTACCTAGATATTACCTTCCCGCTTTTGTGATCTAACTTACCAGGATATTACCTTCCCGCTTTTGTGATCTAGCTTACCTGGATATTACCTTCCCGCTGTTGTGATCTAGCTTACCTGGATATTACCTTCCCGCTGTTGTGATCTAACTTACCTGGATATTACCTTCCCGCTGTTGTGATCTAATTTACCTAGATATTACCTTCCCGCTGTTGTGATCTAACATACCTAGATATTACCTTCCCGCTGTTGTGATCTAATTTACCTATATATTACCTTCCCGCTGTTGTGATCTAATTTACCTGGATATTACCTTCCCGCTGTTGTGATCTAATTTACCTAGATATTACCTTCCCGCTGTTGTGATCTAACTTACCTAGATATTACCTTACCGCTGTTGTCATCTAACTTACCTAGATATTACCTTCCCGCTGTTTTGATCTAACTTACCTAGATATTACCTTCCAGCTGTTGTGATCTAATTTACCTAGATATTACCTTACCGCCGTTGTGATCTAACTTACCTAGATATTACCTTCCCGCTGTTGTGATCTAACTTACCTAGATATTACCTTCCGGCTGTTGTGATCTAACTCACGTCTGACCACATCAACAGTCACTCAGACATTAGACCGGAAGTAAGAAGGTATTCGTTGGTATGAGCGAGAGTGTGTAATGTAGATTGTAGTCTGGAGAGAGTGTGTAATGTAGATTGTATACTGGAGAGAGTGTGTAATGTAGATTGTATACTGGAGAGAGTGTAATGTAGATTGTAGACTGGAGAGAGAGTGTAATGTAGATTGTAGACTGGGGAGAGTGTGTAATGTAGATTGTATACTGGAGAGAGAGTGTAATGTAGATTGTAGACTGGGGAGAGTGTGTAATGTAGATTGTAGACTGGAGAGAGTGTAATGTAGATTGTAGACTGGAGAGAGTGTGTAATGTAGATTGTAGACTGGAGAGAGTGTGTAATGTAGATTGTAAGACTGGGGAGAGTGTGTAATGTAGATTGTAGACTGGAGAGAGTGTGTAATGTAGATTGTATACTGGAGAGAGTGTGTAATGTAGATTGTATACTGGAGAGAGTGTGTAATGTAGATTGTAGACGGGAGAGAGTGTGTAATGTAGATTGTAGACGGGAGAGAGTGTGTAATGTAGATTGTAGACGGGAGAGAGAGTATCTTGTCCAGAGCGAGTCATGTGTTATGACATCATCATCCCACTTGATATCTCCATGTGTGAACGGTAATATTGTCACATATGGGCACGTCTAGTTGGTCTACCTCGACACTGTCAGTGGACCAGTGAGTGTATGGTGGGACGCAGATATGTGTTGTGATCCATGATGCTTGGCGATGGTTCTCGACTGGCACAAACAGATCTCGAAGGTCTTGTCGATGTCCACTCAGTGTTGTAAGGCTGGTCTGCCACCCATGCTCATTCAAAATAGAATCGGCTGTCTGTGGAACTCGCAAAAAGCTGAAACTATTTCAACGCGCACCGATCAGACAGAGCGGATCGCGCCAAAATAGTATGCTTGGCTTAGAGCTCGTCAAGCTACCGCGTTTCTATTATTCCCTTGTGTTGCAGCCTTCAGGTTACAGTAATGGGCGTGGGCAGCCGGGCCCCGCGTATCCAAGGCGACAAACACCCCCCGCCAAATAACATGAGGACAAAACTAGGCCCTGGTTATTTATTTTTGATACAAGTGGGATATCTTGAGTTAGTGAAATTATTTGTCTGACACCTCCTGAGAGCGTTGTGCTGAGACTGGTATCGGTACCAGACCAAACATCGTTTGATTCAACTTTGTCGCCTCACAGGGCTAGCAGTAAAACCCAACGTTAGACTAGATCTACACCTCAACACCCCTCAGACACCCTAACCACAACACCCTTCAGACACCCTAACCACTACTCCATGATACTGGAAACTCACAGCCCTCGACTAACCTAGTACATCTCTTGGTTTGTTTGCTACACGCTCTTCGTCTTATTGGTAAGAGCGAGAGAGAATATCACTTTGAGGCCGTCACTAAAACAACTTGATCTTTCGAGTGAGTTAGAAAATGTCGGGGCCTCCTTTGGTCGTACCCCTATGATGAGAGTTCAGTCGGGGCTCGTTGGTGACGTAGTTCGACGACGGTTGATGGACGTCCCACGTGGCCTGAGTCACCTGGCAAGACACCACGTCCTCTGGTAAGGAACTCACATGAGAGACGCGGCGTGGACCTTGTAAAGTGAGCACGGGTTTATTTTACCGCGCTGATATCGACAACAGGTAGAGAGGGAGGGTATTTATCATTTAGATGATACCTAAGACCTGTTATAGCGATAGTCATCAGGTCTATTCGTATAGAAGAGAACACGGTGAACTGGTCTAGGCCAGCATTGAACTGTTGGCTCCCTGAAACTCGCCAGTGAATAGAAACCAGTATGAGGAGGGAGAATGGTCAAATAACTACAGTCGAAGGAGACCTAGTGCATCTCTAAACCAAGGACTCCTGAGTAGAAGCCTAAAATCCTGACCACTCAGCCGAACGTGTTGTTTTCTTGTTGATAGCTTTCTCCCTGTGATCTTCCCACGCAGTCCATGGCCGACAGGAAGTAGAAACTGTCAATGACAGTTACATTTGTGGGTGAAGGGGAAGGTGACACTAAACTGTCACATCGGATTTGAGACGCTGACAATTATTTAGATTTTTACCATCTTGTTGTACTAACACCATCCTGGTACGACTTCCCTCCTTCCCTGCTTGGATAACCACTCAACATTTCTACCAGATTCATTACGACACTCGA
This sequence comes from Timema californicum, assembly GCA_902141385.1. Taxonomy (NCBI): domain Eukaryota; kingdom Metazoa; phylum Arthropoda; class Insecta; order Phasmatodea; family Timematidae; genus Timema; species Timema californicum. The sequence continues at coordinate 79,852 of CABFOW010001907.1, forward strand.
CTGTAAGCTACAAGACCAGCAATGGAGCCAGTCATCAGCACAACCAGCTACAGATTCAGATGTCAAGCTGTAGAACAATGGCCCAAGGACAATACCAGCAGTGGAGCCAGTCATCAGCACAACCAGCTACAGATTCAGATGTCAAGCTGTAGAACAATGGTCCAAGGACAAGACCAGCAGTGGAGCCAGTCATCAGCACAACCAGCTACAGATTCAGATGTCAAGCTGTAGAACAATGGCCCAAGTACAAGACCAGCAGTGGAGCCAGTCATCAGCACAACCAGCTACAGATTCAGATGTCCAGCTGTAGAACAATGGTCCAAGGACAAGACCAGCAGGGGAACCAGTCACCAGCACAACCAGCTACAGATTCAGATGTCAAGATGTAGAACAATGGTCCAAGGACAAGACCAGCAATGGAGCCAGTCACCAGCACAACCAGCTACAGATTCAGATGTCAAGCTGTAGAACAATGGTCCAAGGACAAGACCAGCAATGGAGCCAGTCACCAGCACAACCAGCTACAGATTCAGATGCCCAGCTGTTGAACCATGGTCAAAGGACAAGATATTATGACTCTCCAACTGACTTGTACGAGGTGGATATATTTGTCCGTCACTCCATCGGCCCAATCTTTATAATAGGAACCTTATCTAATAGCCATAAGAGCTATCAGATCGTATTTCATGCATTCATACGTCGAGTCATGTGATATACAGCTTCCCCTCTTGATAGGTATAAAACAACAATAGTAACATGGATACATGTTATCATGTCTTCTTACGAAGATCCTACTCTCTAAGGATTCGAACAATGGAGAACAAGTCAAACCGAGCCTCGGTGTTGGTTCATTCATAGGAAGGTGACGTCACTGTCCACATAGGTGCACACATGTGAGTATGAATGAAAACAAACCAGCCTTGAATGTGGACATAAGACTGTCTCATCTGGCAAGTGAAGGCCGTGTGTAAACCGACCAGTGTCAACACTCCGGTCGGACATCGCAAAGCAACGTGTCAACATTAGCCGGAATATGGTCATACACAGAAAGTATTGAGATGGAGTATCGACGTGTGTGTGTGTGTGTGTGCCTACCTGGATATTTAGATGTTAATACCTCAGGAGGTCGCTATATTGGTTCCAGCTCTCAAATAGAAGGTAGTTAGTTACCTGATGACATATTTGAAAATGTAGTCACAGACTAATTGAATGTCTGAGAAAGTAATTACGACTGAGTCATAATATTAATTAGATTACAAAGAGGGTTAGTCCTTCAACAGTTGCCGACTTAGATCTGACAACACCGGCTTCTTACTGCCCATCCATGGCATGTCCACACTGATGGAGGCAACAAACAACTGGGAAGAAATGAACCCGCATTTGCTCGGGGAGAGAGCGGGGGACTACTTAGTACGACAAAACAAGACCTGAGTATACCGGTCTGGCATTTGAACCCCACCGCCTCCAGTTTAGATCCTTGTAGAGGATACCACGGGTCTGTAACAGGCCGCACGACCACGGACGAGGCTGAGCTTGTTGTTTCGTGTGGGCAGACTCGGACCAGGTGAGAAGATCTTGTTCCCACAGTGGCTCGAGCAAGGCCACACACGGCCCACGCGACCTCTTCTTGAATCAACACTGCGCTCACCGGCCAACTCAGGTCCTGCCACGTCCTGTGTTGTTCTGTCCACGTCCTGCGCTGTTATGTCCACGTCCTGTGCTGTTCTGTCCATATCCTGTGCTGTTTACAAGTCCAGCGGAGAGCTACTGATCCAATAATACGACTACTGTAATAACAACACCCGCCAATATCCAATGGAAACCTCTACCTTAGAGAACTCTTGCCTGGAGGTTCCACAAACACAGCCAGAGTGGTAGAGAACTCTTGCCTGGAGGTTCCACAAACACAGCCAGAGTGGTAGAGAACTCTTGTCTGGAGGTTCCACAAACACAGCTAGAGTGGTAGAGAACTCTTGTCTGGAGGTTCCACAAACACAGCCAGAGTGGTAGAGAACTCTTGTCTGGAGGTTCCACAAACACAACCAGAGTGGTAGAGAACTCTTGCCTGGAGGTTCCACAAACACAACCAGAGTGGTAGAGAACTCTTGCCTGGAGGTTCCACAAACACAGCCAGAGTGGTAGAGAACTCTTGCCTGGAGGTTCCACAAACACAGCCAGAGTGATAGAGAACTCTTGCCTGGAGGTTCCACAAACACAGCCAGAGTGGTAGAGAACTCTTGCCTGGAGGTTCCACAAACACAACCAGAGTGGTAGAGAACTCTTGCCTGGAGGTTCCACAAACACAACCAGAGTGGTAGAGAACTCTTGCCTGGAGGTTCCACAAACACAGCCAGAGTGGTAGAGAACTCTTGCCTGGAGGTTCCACAAACACAGCCAGAGTGATAGAGAACTCTTGTCTGGAGGTTCCACAAACACAGCCAGAGTGGTAGAGAACTCTTGTCTGGAGGTTCCACAAACACAACCAGAGTGGTAGAGAACTCTTGCCTGGAGGTTCCACAAACACAACCAGAGTGGTAGAGAACTCTTGCCTGGAGGTTCCACAAACACAGCCAGAGTGGTAGAGAACTCTTGCCTGGAGGTTCCACAAACACAGCCAGAGTGATAGAGAACTCTTGTCTGGAGGTTCCACAAACACAGCCAGAGTGGTAGAGAACTCTTGTCTGGAGGTTCCACAAACACAACCAGAGTGGTAGAGAACTCTTGCCTGGAGGTTCCACAAACACAACCAGAGTGGTAGAGAACTCTTGCCTGGAGGTTCCACAAACACAACCAGAGTGGTAGAGAACTCTTGCCTGGAGGTTCCACAAACACAACCAGAGTGGTAGAGAACTCTTGCCTGGAGGTTCCACAAACACAACCAGAGTGGTAGAGAACTCTTGCCTGGAGGTTCCACAAACACAACCAGAGTGGTAGAGAACTCTTGCCTGGAGGTTCCACAAACACAACCAGAGTGGTAGAGAACTCTTGCCTGGAGGTTCCACAAACACAACCAGAGTGGTAGAGAACTCTTGCCTGGAGGTTCCACAAACACAACCAGAGTGGTAGAGAACTCTTGCCTGGAGGTTCCACAAACACAACCAGAGTGGTAGAGAACTCTTGCCTGGAGGTTCCACAAACACAACCAGAGTGGTAGAGAACTCTTGCCTGGAGGTTCCACAAACACAACCAGAGTGGTAGAGAACTCTTGCCTGGAGGTTCCACAAACACAACCAGAGTGGTAGAGAACTCTTGCCTGGAGGTTCCACAAACACAGCCAGAGTGGTAGAGAACTCTTGCCTGGAGGTTCCACAAACACAGCCAGAGTGATAGAGAACTCTTGTCTGGAGGTTCCACAAACACAACCAGAGTGGTAGAGAACTCTTGCCTGGAGGTTCCACAAACACAACCAGAGTGGTAGAGAACTCTTGCCTGGAGGTTCCACAAACACAGCCAGAGTGGTAGAGAACTCTTGCCTGGAGGTTCCACAAACACAGCCAGAGTGATAGAGAACTCTTGTCTGGAGGTTCCACAAACACAACCAGAGTGGTAGAGAACTCTTGCCTGGAGGTTCCACAAACACAACCAGAGTGGTAGAGAACTCTTGTCTGGAGGTTCCACAAACACAACCAGAGTGGTAGAGAACTCTTGTCTGGAGATTCCACAAACACAGCCAGAGTGGTAGAGAACTCTTGTCTGGAGATTCCACAAACACAGCCAGTGTATTAGAGACACGTGATTGTGGCTAATGAGTTGATTGAAGGCCAGTCTTGGGTCCGGCAGACAGTTTGGCGCTTGCTGTCACTGATAGGTGGAGTCGTCCGCCCACGGGATCTACTGAACGCAACGGTCGACCTTGGTGAGGCCATACTGATGTTCTGAAGAAACAACGGTCATCGGAGGTTCTGGAGGTAGCTGGAGGAGGTCCAGTTCTTGGAGCTCCAACAGATCCTTGTTAATGGCGGGAACACTCAACCAATATACATTGTTAGAGGAACATTGAGAAAAGAGGAAGATAACTGTCACGAGGGGGGTTTGTGTGTGTGTACTACCCAGACATCGTGTTCCCGACATTGTGGCTAGTGGCCCAGAGCAGGAGTGTGTGTGTACTACCCAGACATCGTGTTCCCGACATTGTGGCTAGTGGCCCAGAGCAGGAGTGTCCAGATATTGTGTTCCCGACATTGTGGCTAGTCACCCAGAGAAGGAAGGCAGTGGTACCACCTTGTCAGATGTAAATACCTCCAGCTCGTGTCCTGAGTTTAAGGGCGAGTCTCCACTCTTGATGGGATGTTCAAAGGCCCACGCGTGATGGCCATATATGACTTGCACCAGCGCCTTGCCCACACACGTACAGTCAAGGACACGAGTATACCAGCCACAACTTACTGTCCCCGTGGGAGCTAATATCATGTCAGTTCCTTGGTGCAGGTGTACATCTGTGTGGGGAACTATATCAGGAACTACATCAATAAACAACAAAACCAAAGTGTTGGTACTACTTACTCAGGAGGTTCTTGGTTCGACCTCACAGTCCCCAGTCCCTACAGTGATACCAACCATAATTAGACCAACAAATGAACATCATTGTGCAGGTCGCCATTTTATAAACGTATCTTATGTTCAACCCCTTTATAGCAGTTGATAGAAAACTTTTAACAAAGTCTTTATAAAGAATGTCGTTATTTTAACAAACAAACAAACGAAAAGAAATTAAAATATTGATTGCGATTATAGAATTTGCTTAAATATTTTAATTTCGACGATAGTGTAGGATATAGTATACTGCTTTCCTATTGGTTTACACGATATCACGTGATGAAGAGCATGGAGAATGCGCGTGAAGTGGGAATTCATACTAACCACCCCCTTTCTTACCCCTCATCCCAGCCTTCAACCCTTAAATTGATAAAAAAAAAACGAATTTATTTACTTCCATAAGCGAACAGTCTTGAGCCAGCTTTGGGTTCTCTGTCCCCAATCAGCTCCTCGTGCAGCCCAATTTACATAGTAAGAGCCTTATCTGACTGTTATAACAGGTGATAGATCTTCTTTAATGTGTTCATACGTCAAGTGATTTGATCTGCAGTTGTCACGTTTGATGGATAACAAGCCAGCACTGAAAAGTACTCAAGTACCTTACAAATATTGATAATTACACGAGAAAATAATATAAACAAAAATAGCTAAATAATGTTATATAATGTTAAATAGTTACAGAAAAAAATAATAGTAATTAATAATGATAAGAATAAAAAATATCAATAATAACAAATAACTAAATAGTGTTAAAAACAGTAACAATATTCAAAAAATAAATCAGAATATTGTAAATATAGATATTATAGGCAGAACCTATACAGGGAAAATTATTGATATTTGAGTTCCCTAAATAACTCTCCGAGCTTAGCTTTTCTTTTGTGATGGAAGTCGAACTAAACAAATCTAGAATTGGTGCTATGGACACGACGACCTAGAGGGCTCACCTTATAAGAGCTAGGGAGGAAATATAACTTTGGATTACGAGAAGCCCGAGAAGGGATATGAACGCCTGCAGGGTCAAGGGCAAATTTGCAAGAAATGTTGCTATTGAGAATATTAGAAACAAAAAGGGCATCACAATAAAGTCCACGCGAGAGGAAAGTTTGGAGCCACAAGAGGTTTCGAATTCTGTTGTGATCATAATAAAACCGGTTAGTAAAGAATTTATCAAAACACGCAGCGACAAATTTTCTTCGAACGTTTTCCAACCCAAGAGCGTCAGTTAAGGTGACGGAATTCCGAGCAACACTTATATATTCAAACTTAGATCTAACCAGGAAGTAGTACAGACATAACAAAACAAGTCAACTTTCTTAAATGATGAAGTAATACGTTAATAAGTCCGAGTGATTTCAATGACTGGGAAACCACGTGCTCTGCATGATCGTGGGAGTGAAGTTCTTATCCAGGAGAACACCAATATAGTTTATATAAAGGTGCCAACTGTGATATAATAATATAGCTCCATGTGATCACTGTTGACCAGATATGTTTGTAGTTTGTACTGTACAATTAGGTCTAGAGTACAAACAACATGGTATGTGATGCTATAGATGATGGTCGCGCCCCACAAACACACGTGTTCCTACTTACTACAAACACACGTGTTCCTACTACTACAAACATTCACATGGAACCTTCAAATATGTACAGACCAATTTTCACAGGAAAGGTTTAATTGATATATATATATATATATATATATATATATATATATATATAAAATATTTATAATTTTATTTTTTTATTTTTTTTTTATATATATAA
>CABFOW010001907.1:95766-113864 GCA_902141385.1 Timema californicum
GGACACGCTGGCCCACTCCCAGACACGCTGGCTCACTCACTGGACACGCTGGCCCACTCCCAGACACGCTGGCTCACTCACTGGACACGCTGGCCCACTCCCAGACACGCTGACTCACCCACTGGATACGCTGGTCCATTCCCGGACACGCTGGCCCACTCCCAGACACGCTGGCTCACTCACTGGACACGCTGGCCCACTCCCAGACACGCTGGCTCACTCACTGGACACGCTGGCCCACTCCCAGACACGCTGGCTCACTCACTGGACACACTGGCCCACTCCCAGACACGCTGGCTCGCTCACTGGACACACTAGCCCACTCCCAGACACGCTGACTCACTCACTGGACACGCTGGTCCACTCCCAGACACGCTGTCCCACTAGTTGGACACACTGGCCCATTCTCAGACACGCTGGCTCACTCACTGGACACGCTGGCCCATTCCCAGACTCGCTGACTCACTCACTGGACAGGCTGGCCCATTCCCAGACACGCTGGCTCACTCACTGGACACGCTGGCCCATTCCCAGACTCGCTGACTCACTCATTGGACACGATGGTCCATTCCCAGACACGCTGGCCCACTAGTTGGACACGCTGGTCCATTCCCAGACACGCTAGCCCACTAGTTGGACACTCTGGCCTATTCCCGGACACGACAGTCCACTCACTTCACAGTCCTCCAGTCTGATTGGGATCCCTCGCCGAGTGCCGACCGTGTATATATAGAGGGTCTCCCTCAGAGTCTGGAATCGTGCATTTATAAAATACTGGGTTAGAATAACTGAACCCAGACTCTTCTAAACGATCATTTTACTTTCAATGGATCTTCCTCTGCCGTCTCTAAGCCCCTTGGCAGTAAGGCTGACTGGCTACATGCTAGACGAAGTTGGACAAACACATGACAAGTGCACTGGCTCCACATTCACACACTAATCTCGTAGCAACACTACTGTTGAGTGCTTTCCACACTTCATAGATGGTGAGTTTATACATGTGAGAAGTACTCGTGTGTGCTGTGTTTAGTGTCCACAAGCAGCTCCAAGTACCTGTCTGTGTTGTGTTTAGTTCCCACAAGCAGCTCCAAGTAGCTGTCTGTTGTGTTTAGTGTCCACAAGCAGCTCCAAGTACCTGTCTGTGTTGTGTTTAGTGTCCACAAGCAGCTCCAAGTACCTATCTGTGTTGTGTTTAGTGTCCATGAGCAGCTCCACGGAGTCTCGCTATTGGCCCACTCTGGTCCTCAATAAGATCAGGTCCTTATGGAGCATCGGAGCCAGCGCTGCAGGACTCAACCAACTTGCAGGCAGGACTTGTTCACTCGCATGTGTTGTTGTGTGCATGTCTTGTTGTTGCAGGGGTATCCCTAGTTGACCGTTGCCTGCTCTCGTGTTTGTAGTCAGATCTAACCAGTACCAGCGAGTACCAGCGAGTACCAGTGGTAGGAAGGACCCATGGAGGACCGATAACTTGGGGGTCAATCATGAACTTCACAACCTGGACACGGGAATCGAATCTGTGACCCTTTGTTTTGTGTAACGATGCTACACCTCTCAACCATCCTGGTTTGTTTCGTATCCAAAACCATATTTCACAAGTTGTTTTTATTATTACCATTCAACCGCAATGTTCTGAAAAGTAGCCCCGAATATCAGGAGAACAAGGATGGTTCAGAGGTAGCCCAGAATATCAGGAGAACAAGGATGGTTCAGAGGTAGCCCAGAATATACAGGAGAACAAGGATGGTTCAGAGGTAGCCCAGGATATCAGGAGAACAAGGATGGCTCAAAGGTAGCCCAGAATATCAGGAGAACAAGGATGGTTCAGAGGTAGCCCAGAATATCAGGAGAACAAGGATGGCTCAGAGGTAGCCCAGAATATCAGGAGAACAAGGATGGTTCAGAGGTAGCCCAGAATATCAGGAGAACAAGGATGGTTCAGAGGTAGCCCAGAATATCAGGAGAACAAGGATGGTTCAGAGGTAGCCCAGAATATCAGGAGAACAAGGATGGTTCAGAGGTAGCCTAGAATATTAGGAGAACAAGGATGGCTCAGAGGTAGCGCAGAATATCAGGTGAACAAGGATGGCTCAGAGGTAGCCCAGAATATCAGGTGAACAAGGATGGCTCAGAGGTAGCGCATTGGCACACATAAAGAACAGACTTAGTTCGAATCCAAGTTACAAGTTCTTTGTGTGCTTGCGAATAGGGACAAATCTAGCCCAGGTTCCTCCTGTAAGGGCCGAAAACACAACCATCTTCGTGAACATGCAGAATAGGTTCAACAAGATCCAACATGTAGACATGTTTATTGCATGTTGTGGGTTGCTGTGTAGGTTTGCCACGCTACAATGAATCTAACAATTGCTCTACACTCTCTTGTGATATGCGCTTGTATTGGTCAGCAGAGAACTGTCCCGGAGACAGTTCCGGGCAATGAGAATTATGACGGAGGAGTTTATGAAACAAGCAGTGACTGCGATAGTTTCAGTAGATATATTATTTCTCTTTGTAAATGGTGCTCTCTGCAGAAGGCAACTAACAAAACATATTAGTAAAATGATAATTGGGGAGGAGTTAAACCCTGAACATTTGGATTTGTGTGTCCATTCCGAGCTATTTAACAAAATGATACATTAAACAAAAGCCCGTGGTCTAAATTCGTGTAGTTTTAACAATACAATGTTTTTATTTGTGTGTTAATGTTATTTTTATAATGTTATGGCATTTATTGTGATGCATGTTTGTGTTTGTAAGCATTGATCAGTGTGTGTGTGAGGTAAGCCATGTCTTTAGTTCTATTTTAAGGGGGAAGAAAACTTCAATAACATTATCAGCTTTGTAATTATTGTTTCTGCAAATAGAAAGCAATATGGAAACATTAAATAATAAAAACTCCACGGTGTGAGCCAGACCAATCGAGCGGCCGCTACCTCTAGCGATGATAGTGGCAACATTTGCTGATAGAGGGTGTCATGTTGTCATCAACGAGCCCTCCAACCGTTAATCTCAGTTTTTTTAAGTCAGGAACTGCTACTTTCTTATTTCAGTATCTCCTCGTTTGTCCTGACGACCCTGTTCCAGCCCCCCTGCTTCACAGAATTCTGGAAGCACCGAGGACCGAACCCAGATCTATCAGCTAAGAACGACACAAGTATGTACTGATGGTCTTGATGTTCCAGACGATGAAGGGGGCAGCATCCGGCCGGTGGGGAACACCAAGAAGTCCTCTCAGAGCGACCTCTACATGCGTCTGGGCCTACTCCTTGGAGACAACGCCAGGAGAGCCTCTCGCAGCGCCGCCCTCTCCCCCCCACCTAGACGGCCCGGCTCGTCGACCAATCACAGCCATGGCAGCTGTGCTTCCTTCTCCTCACTGGCGAGTCTAGAGGCGACCACCCTTACCTCCACCAACACCAGTCCAGTCTCCACTCTCACAGGTAACAGACTGTACCAGACTACTCTCGGAAAAAACCACCTCCGATAAACCCGGCCGAGTCTCGAACCTCAACCTGGCCCTGGCATTCTAGTCTTTAGCAAGACTAGTTCTTTAGACTGCGTGACCATGAGTGTAATATTCATGACAGCGTCTAGTGTTTCTTATTAAGTACTAGCATCAAGAACACAACAGAAACATGTGTTAAGGAGTGGCGCACATTGAGCTATTAACACAAGTACACAAAATATCTCAGGTCTAGACACACGATAAAATCTCTCTTGTAACGACACATATGTGCTCACACCACCCCCCCCACCCTGGCATCAAACTCTTGTCCAAGGCTCTCATTGGTCCTTGTGTTGACAGTGGGATCCTCGGAGGCAGACGTACACAGCCATGCCAGAACCCTGAAGGATCCTTCCTCAGACAGTATCACGTCCTTGATGTCCGTCTCTGGTCAAAGCAACTGCTCGTCGAGCCCCGTCAGTCGGAGACACTCCGTCACAAGTAAGCGTGTCTTGGTACTCACCTTACCCCTGGATGTTGGTGCTAAGTGTGAAGTCGTGTTTCAGGGGTAGTTAGTCATGTGTGAGTCAGACTGACACCTTAAACCACGCGTCCTATTATCCCTCTCTGTCTTTGTTCCTCAGCCTCACAACCTGGCCGAGTGGAGGAGCTCAACATATTCAAGAACAGAAGGACGTCCATACGAAGGTCAGCCCGTACGGGCTCCGTCAAGGGCCCCATTGACCCCAAAGGTTAGTCGCCCCTGCTCTGGTGTCGGGGGAACCTTCTTTTGGGACACCCTCACACCTCAGCTCAGTCGGTAGGTGGTCCTCTACCGAACAAAGGGTCCCGGGTTTGATCCCTGGCATGGCAGAAAAATGTATCATTGGTGAAATGTGCGTTTCCCCTTTCACGATGAGGAATTAATGGCCGGGGGGCTGGACGTTGTGTCTGTTCTAATGAGTCGGTTCAGAAAGTGCATGTTAAATACCGCAAATAAAGAGTTTACAGACATTAGTATTATGATTACTATTAATAGTTTTATTCCTTGAGGGGAAAACATGTCTTCCCTTTGAGTTACATTTAGTTAGAGATGGTAGAAGGTGCAATAAAAGGTGATGTTAACACATAAAACATTTCACTCTGCTGCCACCAGAAAAAGGGGTAGTGGCCACCTCTTGAAGACAGTCACTCGTTTCTTCACCAATTGCCCTTTTCTCCCCTCTGGTTTCCTCTGTTAAGAGGTTGCGTTGAGCCCTTCACACTCCTCCCTGATGAGTTCCAACTAAACTTGACCTGGGTCTCTGGATTGGACGGCAAGAGGCATTGTCCAGTGTCAGCAGTGTGCCTTGTCCCACACGTGACAACATATGGAGAGCAATTGGAGCTCGAACTGTAGTCACAACACAGGAAGTTATTGCTCCATCCTGGTCAGTTTAGTGGGACTCCATCTTGTTTTATAGTCACATGATCAACGACCAGTTCTCTGTTCTGGCTATTGCTACCTTTAAATTAATATACTCAGGAGGAGGGAGAGTTTTTAAGAAACCATAACAACATTTAATAATCTAGAGGATATAAAATGACCTTAACTAATTAACACCTCCCATTGCGACCAGAGTCAGGTACCTTGCCACTGGCTGGTCCTGGTTCGAGTCCTGACGATGTCGTTATTGTTGCAGTGAGGTTTGCCCAGTACCGGGCCCCGCAACTGACCCTCAAGCCGCTGTTCTTTGAGGTGCCCCTCCAGGAGCCAGACCCCCTGTTCCTGGGCCGCCACTGGTTGATTCGAGAGATGGAGGAGGCTCTGGGTACCAGTCAGCAACCCGGGGTACTGGTGGTGGGGGGCCCCGGGACGGGCAAGACTGCCCTCGTGTTGCAGCTTGTGGAGCTGAGCTGCTTCGGTCGGAGACGTGAACCTTCTTACCAGCAAGGTAACATGACTTACCAGACATCCATGATAAACAGGACACAACCTTCTTACCAGCAAGGTAACATGACTTACCAGACATCCAGGATAAACAGGACACAACCTTCTTACCAGCAAAGTAACATGACTTACCAGACATCCAGGATAAACATAATTATACCAAACATATTTTTTCTCTTACTTCTAGTTTTAAAATACTATTCAATCAGGGTGACCACCCTCACGAAAATTACTATAATGTTCCATGTTCCACTTTTCTCTTTAAATGCTCCATGAAATGTTATATTCAGTGAATATAGTTGTTTATACTTTATAAACAAGAATACAATTACTTTGGTTAACAACTCTTTATCTTATTGACTGTTCCTGGCAAGATGGACGTCGCCCGTGTGTTCCTAAGATCCAGAAGTAGGTTAAGATAGAACACAAATTAATAATATCATGGGCCAATGACCACAAAACACTTGTTTTTATAACCACTTTTGTTAAAGATAAATAGTGTTTGTATGAAATATATTGAACTGTGTGAATTGAATTGTTTTTCACAAACTCACTTTGAGCGACAAACACTGACTGTGTTTCAGACTCTTTCACCTGCAACGGTAAGGACAGGCCTGGAGGATCTCAGAGCATCTACTGTCAGATTAATCTAGTCTCGGAGAGAATCCGACACTTGGCGTCCCATGTCGTGGCCTACCACTTCTGTCAGGTGAGCGTTAGGTCTACTTTACAGGGGTAGGGTTGTGGAGGACAGACTGATAGCTCAGTGGACTGGGGTGTGGAAGTAGTGTAGCTATGCAACTGTTTGTTATTGTTTGTGTCCTCAGGCCGACAACAACTCGACATGTCTTGTGCCAGACTTTGTCCACTCGCTGGCAGCTCAGCTGTGCCAGGCCCCGCAACTCACAGCCTACAGGGAACACCTGCTCAGTGAGCCCCACCTGCAGGTGAGCAGTCAGGTCACCTGGGGGCTATTTATTATTGACTCACACTGTGATGCAGTTCTTTGCTAGCACATCAGAAAATGGGATGTGTTTGCAACCCTATAGGCAATAACGGGGTATTGTAAGGTTAATAACCTGCCATCCAGGTATTAAGGAATATTGTGAGAGTCACCGACTGTAACAACAGCTTCCTAAAAGCTATTNGGACCGCGCTAACGGTCCGGGGGACAGTTAGGTTCGTCCATGTTGGATCTTCTGGACCAATGGGAGTATTTCTTCAATATTTAAAAGATAGTATCCGTTGAGTCGCGTAGGAGACTCAGTACTCTGGTCTCACCGGGCTACGGCCAAGGACGCTCCCAGGTGAACTCTGGGGTGTCATATTTGTGTGAACCTCTAAACGACCCCTCGCGTTAGTCGCTCGGTTAGTCGCCGCGGCTATCATTATTATAATAAAAAATAATCAGGCACGATAGCGCGTAGTAGTTATATTATATCACGACTAAGCAGTGGATATTGTAATTCACCTTAAATCGGTTGACGGCCACTCTCACAATAAATAAGACGAGTGACGTGTAACGAGTGAATTGCTAAAATAATTTTAAATATATGATTTCTTTAATTAATTTAACCCACTATACGATCACTACCAAATTTTATATTGAAATAAGATAAACATTCATCCCGTGTGTACCTCATTATATTTGCGAAGCCGTTACGGTCGTCTACAGGCTGGCCACGAAGTTGTGTTAGCCGAGGTCCGTGAATGTGCGTAGCAACTGGTTGTTAACAACTTGACTTAAAGAGTTTGAGAGATATAATAACTCTTGAGCACACGCCTGGAGAGAGGATGGAAAGAACATTCCAAAATGTGGGTTGTTTAATAATCCCGTGTGCTCTTTCCTCCGTTGTGTTTTTTTTTTAGTTTCCTCTTTTAGGAAATTGTCTTTCACATTCCCTCCTGTTGAGTTCCGATAGAATGAAACCTAGGTCGGGGGATTGGGTGGAAACGATAGATTTTCTTCAAGAGGCAGCTCTCTGTCCAGTGGCAGCAGTGTAAAGTGTGTTCTTCCATTCATTGTAACAGCCGTATTGTGTTAATTCATTTTATACAACTTTCTTGCACCTTCTTCCAAATATTATATTTTAGCTACACATTTTTTTTGGTGAAGTTTTTTAGTTGTCAGAACAGTTTTTTCACAAGTGACGTCTCGGAAGCTCCTCATCCCCCTAAGAGACATATTCCAATCACATTCTCCTGACAGACACAACAGATTATGACGATCCAGTCAAATGGGGCACCACGAGATGTTACAGTCCAATGTTGTTGTAAACAGGGCTGCGTGTCGCTCAAGGAGTGCATCACCGACCCTGACCTGGCATTCACCCGTGGAGTGCTGGAGCCTCTAGGAGGTCTGCGTCGTGCGGGGAGGATACCCGGCAAGCAGTGCGTGGTTCTGGTGGACGGACTGTGCGAGGCGGAGTACCACCGGCCGGACCACGGGGACACCTTGGCGCAGTTCCTGGCACGACACATCCCCCACTTCCCCCCCTGGCTCAAGATAGTGGCGACCGTGAGGACACATCTTCTTCCTGTGATTGCTTCCAGCCTCTCCTGTCACAGGATTAGGTGAGTGCTATGTCCTGTAGAGTGCCAGTACTTGATGTCGTGTCCTAGGTCATGTACTATCCCTGTTGGTCCTTCCAGCCTGGACAAAGTGGGCGCCAACGAGAACCTCCAGAAAGACCTCCTGGACTACATAAACTTCCGACTGAACAACAGTCCATGCATCCAGAGCAACGTGGCTTCGAACCCAGGAGGGGGCAACCAGTTCCGCTTCTCTCAGCACCTCGCGGGACTGGCCGGGGGCTCCTTCCTCTTCGCCAAGATGACCCTTGACCTGCTGGAGAGAGGTCACCTCGTGGTCAAGAGCTCCGGCTACAAGGTTAGACCCGCTTTGTCGCTCGAGTCCTAAATAGACCAGACTGCCACTGACGGGGTTTGAACCCAGGCCGATGTACTGGGGTTTGGTTTTACCCTCTCCCTACACGTAAAGGCGGGTTATTATTAGGTGTTCTGTCTCACGACAGGTCCATTCCTTTGGTCAGTGAACTTATAGACTACCAACGATCCCTGTGTGGGGTTCTCATCTCTGCCTCCCTCCTGCTTTAGCTCCCAGAATCATCCATCTTCCTTCCTTCAAGTCATCCAATATTTGAATCCTCCTTCCTAAGCTCCTCTTTCCCTCAACCTTGCTTTCTATGACGTAGTGCAGAAGACAGTTGCTCCCAGGGATGTGTCCAATCCAGTTTTATTTGTACGAAAGCATCACGTCCAAAATGGACCCACTCTTCTCCTCCCTCTTCTTAGTGCCTGTCCAACTCTTCTTAGTGCCTGTCCAACTCTTCTTAGTGCCTGTCCAACTCTTCTTAGTGCCTGTCCAACTCTTCTTAGTGCCTGTCCAACTCTTCTTAGTGCCTGTCCAACTCTTCTTAGTGCCTGTCCAACTCTTCTTAGTACCTGTCCAACTCTTCTTAGTGCCTGTCCAACTCTTCTTAGTACCTGTCCAACTCTTCTTAGTACCTGTCCACCTCATCTTAGTACCTGTCCAACTCTTCTTAGTACCTGTCCACCTCATCTTATCCATCTTCTACAACACCACATTTCCGAATCCTCCAAGTATTTCTTTTCCATCTTCCTGAGAGTCAAAAGTTTCTGCTTCACACAGCTCGATGCTCCAAATGTAGCATTTCATCAGTTTCTTCCTCAGTCCCAAAACTCAAATTGCTGGTACACTTCCTATAAATTCAACCTTCCTCATCCCTAACATATTAACGTGATCTGTGCATGTGCATTCAACCCGAGTGGGTAGTAAGATGCAGCGCCTGAGGAAGGCAATGAGACCCTACACTGGGCTGGAGTAGACACAAAACTTGAGTTAATCTTTCAAGCAAACCTCTTTTCACATATGAGGTACAGAAACTTTCTTTGCTCACCATTAAGTGACCTCATTAAGAGTTCCCTTAGAACAAAATTTAGGTCATAGGAGTTGCCTCGCGGCAATCAAATTGGATCACGTAGTTTTGTTTGTACATCTGGTCAAAACCCCAATATGGCTGACAGGTACTGCCGGTGTCACTGGCGCAGATCTTCCTCCTCCACTTCAACCTGCGGTTCCCGACAGTGCGGTCCTTTGAGCAGGTGTTGCCTGTCCTGAGCGTGTGTCTGGCCGCTCTCTACCCCCTCACTCTACTAGAGATCTACTACTCTGTGTGCTCCCTTCAGGCAGACTCCTTCCTGCCTTGGGACGAGTTCCTAGCGAGGTTCAAGGTGAGCTCTAGTCCTTCCTGTCTTGGGACGAGTTCCTAGCGAGGTTCAAGGTGAGTTCTAGTCCTTCCTGTCTTGGGACGAGTTCCTAGCGAGGTTCAAGGTGAGTTCTAGTCCTTCCTGTCTTGGGACGAGTTCCTAGCGAGGTTCAAGGTGAGTTCTAGTCCTTCCTGTCTTGGGACGAGTTCCTAGCGAGGTTCAAGGTGAGTTCTAGTCCTTCCTGTCTTGGGACGAGTTCCTAGCGAGGTTCAAGGTGAGTTCTACTCCTTCCTGTCTTGGGACAGGTTACTAGCGAGGTTCAAGGTGAGTTCTAGTCCTTCCTGTCTTGGGACGAGTTCCTCGCGAGGTTCAAGGTGAGTTCTACCAATGATTTAATTCAGCCATTACAGTAATTCTAAGGTTTGTATTATACTGGAGGGTAGCGTATCTAGTAGTCAATGTAGTGATATAATACCATGTTAGTAGCGTAGACAAGTCAAGTAGACAACGTCTCTCTCTTCGCAGCTCTTGTCCGGATTCCTCATCAAGAGGCTGGACAACACCTTCATGTTCTTCCACCCCTCCTTCCGGGAGTGGTTGATCCGCAGGGACGAGGGGGAGAGCGGCAAGTTCCTGTGTGACCTGCGGGCGGGCCACGCGGCCATCGCGCTCAGACTGTCCCGAGTTCAGCCCCCGCTCGACTCGGACAAGACGCTCGAGTTGGGCCACCACATACTCAAGGCGCACCTCTACAAGAACATGACGCTGCACCGGTACTCCAGCCGAGACCTGCAGGCGTTGTGGGTGGCGTCAAGCGCAGGGGAAGTGTCGTCCTCGCTGTGCACTCTCAGGAACGTGTACAGTCCTAACGTCAAGGTCAGGGGACAGATGTTGTTCTTTCACCAGCCTTGTGTGACAATAGACATATTCCCCTTATAACATTCCCTCGTCTTGTCCTGTGTGTGCAGGTGTCCCGACTGCTGCTCTTGGCAGGGGCCGATCCTGACCACCGCACCGAGTGTCTGGGAGACGCTCCAACCATCTGTATGTTTGCTCATCAAGGGTGTACAGGTCAGTTCACTCACACTCGGCATCGTTCAGATGTTTGTTGTGTGTGTGCAAGTACTGCTCAATACCGACATTCCCCCCCCCCCCCACACACACGCACACACGCACACACGAGATTGCTTCAACTCTCAGCCGTCCCCTCACACTTACCCCCTGGCCATATTGTTTACCTGGAGGTAATTCACAGGTACGAAATAAAGAGCACTAAAGCATGCACGAGTCCGGCTCGACTCGCCACTAGCTCGTACGTTTGGGGAGGGAACGCGCCAGACTCTTTGTGTCCGCGGTGAAGACGGTGTGATTTTGTCACTAAGAGGAACCATAAGCCCTGAGTGGTTTTAGAGGAGTACCGTCATTTGCCGGCGAATTCCTAGCAAAGTTTATTCTAATAAAAGAAAGCGGGATAATACTTGGGATTCCCTTGTGCAGTTCACGTGGGAGAGATGACTTGGAAGTTTGTTTAAAAAAAATAAATCAGTTTCTTTTGTAGTAACCAGCTCTTAACCCACTTTCTCCTATTTTTAGTTCTCACGAACACACACGTTACATTCGTCTAAGTAATCTGAATAAAAATGATGCTGCAGCTTGCTTGGACAAGCTCATTGTAGATACTGAAATGTTCGAGCAAAGTTGGGGAGTCCCCTCGTGCTAGGGGTGGAAAGTTTGTGGTGAGATATGACCCAGTCCGGCTCGAAAGTAAAGCTCGCCGAGCCGGACTCGCGAGTCACTCATATGTGGGTGGTCCACTTAAGCGAAACATATGTAATAAAATAAATATATTGTTTGTAGGATTGGAACACAACTAAACTTAAGCAATCTCTACCAAATATTTATATAAATAAAGAAACACACTAATACAACTCGAATTCAAACAACTACTAAGACCCTATTTGGACTTTTATTTAACAGTTTCACCCCCTTCAAGAGTTGAACCGATACTCATGTTATTACAGAGATGGTGTCGCTGCTACTAGAGTTTGGCTGCGACGTGGAGCTAGCCAACAGTCAGGGGTGTACAGCCCTTAGTCTCTGCACCGCGCGAGGCCATCTGGAGGTCGCCAGAAAGCTCGTGTCTGCCGGGGCTAGCCTGGGCCGCACGGATACCGCGGGGCAAAGCCCTCTGGTGCACGCGGCTCGCAACGGCCATCTTGAAACCGTGGTGTTCTTGTTGTCGTGTGATTGGGTGCTGAGGGACCCCAAACAAGAGGTGGGACTCACAGAGGCTGGACAGCAAGCGTTAGTAGCAGCCGCGGGGCAGGGCCATGTTGAGGTACGAACACACTAGCGATAGTTAGCTCTAGTACTGGTAGCTCTCTACAAGACCTGGTACAGGGCCATGTTGAGGTACGAACACACTAGCGATAGTACTGGCCTAGTACTGGCTCAACTTTCTTTAACGACTCAGCCCTTTCCTCTCCTGTCTTCTCCAACCCTTCACTTGGAAGAGGTAGGGTAGTTGAACTTCATTTAGTAAACAGTTCACCATCGTTATTGTGGTTTCTTGTCTTGCCTGTCGTAAAACGACTGGACCGAACTGTTGCACTTATTCAATACATCCCCAGTACATGTGCGTTCTCCCATATGGAGTGGGAGGGGGGACTAACCAGCAGGATGCGCGCACTGCTTCGGATGGATGCGGAGGTATATCCAGACAACCTTTGAGAGTTAGACATTTAATCAAACATGAGAGTTTGTGGAGGTGATGTGTGATGGGTCAGTGTAAGTGATGTGTGATGGCTCAGTAATGAACTGACACGTGTCGACAGATTGTGGAATACCTGCTGGTGTCGGCGGAAGTCAAGGTGGACAGCATTGACACGTTGACGGGGGAGACAGCATTGACGGCTGCAGCTAGCAATGGCTGCCAAGGAGTAGTGGCTGTTCTGTTGACACACGGTGCCAGCATATCAACCATAAACCGCAAGGTCAGTATCAACATTTCCACAAAACAACGAACCAGTATGAGAATCACATCAGACGGGTACAGTCATTACAACTTCAGACTATCCATTTAGTGCTTGGTGATCACACTACTGCTTGTTTCGTCTCCAGGAACTCCCCCCACTGCTCCTGGCAGTGAAAGGTGGTCACTGGGCAGCGACCGAGAGGTTACTACAGTGCCACAGCCCTCTGGAGCAGTCGGACAATCTCGGTAAGACCGCACTGATGTGGGCAGCCACCGAGGGACACACTGGACTTGCTGAACTCCTCCTGGACAAAGGTACGAGGGAGATATCACTGGTGAGCTTGCGGGGAGTCCTGCACACTATCATTGCAGCCAAACATGATGGACGCCACGTCGTGTTTCAGGAGCGAGCCTGTCCCGCCAAGACAAGGAGGGATTGACAGCTCTGGGCTGGGCCTGTTTGCGAGGCAGGGTGCAATGTACGCAGTGTCTGCTGGAGCGAGGGTCAGAGGTCAACTTCGCTGACAAGACCGGGAGAACTCCCCTCGACCTGGCTGCCTTCCAGGGCAACCCAGCGCTGGTGCAGGTTGGTGTACCCCGCTGTCCCGGTCGGTAGACCTTGACCATAAGACTGTAGTCATTTATTCATAGGGAGGATGGGGCTGGATATTTTAACAGTAGTCCTACCTTCCTATCGGCACACTTGTTTGGGTGCATTTCCTCCCAGATACCCCTCTCGTCCCTTGTGTTGATCTAAGCATTCACTCGTGCGATGGATTGGTTTACCAGTGATGGTATCATAGTTTGAATCTCGCCCGAGTGCACACATGAATTCCCCTCTACGGTTTCTCCTTTCTCTCTACACAAAATGCTGGTGCATTTCATATAAACTTATTTCCTCACCCATACCACTTGAATTATGTTTATATCAATGTGTTGGCAGCTCCTGATGGATAAAGGGGCAATGATTGAGCACGTGGATATCAACGGGATGCGACCCTTAGACCGTGCCATCGGGTGCCGCAACTCCCAGGTGGTGCAATGTTTCCTGAGGAAGGGGGCCAAGCTGGGGCCAGCCACGTGGGCCATGGCTGCGGGCAAGCCGGAGATAATGTGAGTACAGAGGGCAACGTATGTTGATATTACTGAGTAGAGAATTTTAACATTTCATTCATCTCGGACCAAGAACTTCCGCCCTCTTCACTCCACTTAACAAATAAACAACAATTTTGGTTGTAGTCTGTTTTTATATTCATAGTATTAAGGCACTTAATACTATTTTAGTTAATTTGTTACCACCTTAACACAAAAAAACCCCGCTTAAATAATCAATTTTGTATTCTGTAAATCATGGTTTGGATTAGGAGGGATAGCCAGCACTTAACCTGAATGAAACTGGAGTAGACATTGTTTGTAAAACACAAGCACAGGTTTAATGAGCCAAACTTTCACTGACACAAGCAACTTCTTCAGGTCCGAGAGTAGACTGATGGTCTTGGTTAACTGTCAACAGCTGAATGTTTTTCAGTTATATGTCACAGTATAGATGGCAGCAATTAGCTTAATAGATAAATACTAAAAGTTTTGTTTTGATTATAATGTATTATATAACACAAATTTTAGTTTTCTTATCCATTTTTTAAATTTACCAAGTGAAGAAGTTGTCTGTGTCAGTGAAAGCTTGTCCTTAAAAGTGTGTTTGTGTTGTTTTTAGTGTTTTAATCTAAATAATTTACCCTCCAGTATCACTCCAGTATCACTCCAGTATCACTCCAGTATCACTCCAGTATCACTCCAGTATCACTCCAGTATCACTCCAGTATCACTCCAGTATCACTCCAGTATCACTCCAGTATCACTCCAGTATCACTCCAGTATCACTCAAGTATCCAAACCCTGATTGAGCCTTCAACTCTATTATATATAACCTAAACCGTAATTCTATTTCCAAGTTCCCACAAATCTAGCCGATATTAAAACAACCCCTGACCCTAAGTGAGGGTATTAAAACAACCCCTGACCCTAAGTGAGGACAGTACTGACATGCTCTGTTATCCTATAGGCTGATCCTCCTCAACAAGCTACTGGAGGACGGTAACGTGCTGTACAGGAAGGGTCGGCTCAAGGAAGCCGCTCACCGTTACCACTACGCTCTCAAGAAGTTCCCCAGCGAGGATCTAGGGGAGCACCACAACACGTTCGATCAACTGCGAATCAACTTCCTGCTCAACCAGTCCAGATGCAAGAGAAAGATGAACGTGAGCCCCATTTTATATGTTTCTTTCCAAGCAAGCGGCAGACCCATCATACCAGAGTCTTGAGCTTGTGCTCCTTGTTCTAGGATTGTGCAGACGCAGCGGAACTCGCAACTCAGGCGCTCAAGATGAAACCGGGCTCGTACGAGGCGTTCTACGCCCGAGCCAAGGCCAGGGTGGACCTCAAGTAAGTGACGCCTTCCTTGGTGACGTTGACCCTTGTGTGGCAGAGAGTGTTGAGCCAGAACACTAGTGTATAGCAGAGTGTTGACTCAAAAACTGACTCTCTTAGTAGCTCCCTTCTTCATCTTATAAACCATGTAATATTATTATTATTATTATTAGCACCGCGTCTTACTACCCGTTCGGGTTATACACACTTACGCTAATGTGTAATGGTAGGGTGATTGTGAGATGAAATGAAGGACCTACAGTTTAACATGGAATCCGAACCACGGTGGAGGCCTGGCATTCCCCACATGTCTTGTCAGAGGTGAAGGAAGGGTTTGGTAATCAGATAAATTTATGCCGGGACCGGGGATTGAACCCCGGCCGCCAGCATAGAAGTCTGACACCTTACCCCTAGACCGCCAGGTCACCGAACCCATGTAATACATTAGAGGATTATTTTCATAACATTAGTTTAAAGTCGTTATAAGAAATATAGATATTAGCTAAATGCATTAATTATAAAAGGTTTACATTCATTAAGTGGCAAATTAGTGGCCAGGGGTCTGGTTGTTGAGTTTGTTCTTTGGGCCAAACGCCTAATGAACATTCTAGGAGCTCTGAAACAAAATCTGATTAAAAATTTGAGAAACATGTATACAGTGAAATCTAATATTAGCGGACAAAGGAATTTCTAATTGGCGGACAGTGAAATCTCTTACTGGAGGACACCTTCCAGGATTAAAAAAAAAGTCTGTAATTAAGACGTGTCCAAATAAATATTCGTTTGTTGGAAAAATAAATCCTAGTGTTTGAACACAGTTTAATCCATGTGAACCTATTTACTGTACTGTGCACTATTGTAGGCACTAAATACTGTACATGTTTAGACTGCTGATGGCTCTCGAGGGGCGGGAGGTATGACCTTACCACACCTGTGACAGGCACCAAAGCAATAGTCTCGTGTGATAGGCGCGTGCTAACTCCCAGACCACCTGTTGCAGGATGTTTGAGGAAGCGATCCAGGATGTGAACGAGGCACTGCGAGTGGCCCCGCCCAGTAACCGCGAGGTACGACGCCTGCTCTGCAAGATCAGGGACGAGGTGAAGGCAGAGATGTCTGGGGCGCAGCTGTCGGGACACCGGGGCCTCGCCACTTCCGTGGACATGCTCAATGACATGTACCAGCCCGAGACAGATATGTAGCAGACCAGAGGGCCCCTGTATAACAGGACCTGACTGACTCACCTGCCCGGAGAGACAAGAGGGCCCCTGTATAACAGGACCTGACTGACTCACCTGCCAGGAGAGACAAGAGGGCCCCTGTATAACAGAACCTGACTGACTCACCTGCCAAGAGAGACAAGAGGGCCCCTGTACAACAGAACCTGACAGGAGAGACAAGAGGGCCCCTGTATAACAGGACCTGACAGGACAGACAAGAGGGCCCCTGTATAACCTGACAAGACTGATAGAAGTCTGTGGCTAAGCCACAGTGTATGTTAATTGATAATGCATGTAAATATGTGCCCACAAGTGTGCCTTAGCGAGGGCATGAACCCAGCCACCACGAACTCAACATTCAGCTGGTAACGCAAACAAACCCGTCAAATATATCTCCAAAGACAGCAATACTTGTTGTAATTTACAATTATGTCGCGTTGTGTTTGAGAGCTGTATATCCAGCCTGTTGGTGGGTTCCGTTTGGTCGTTGGTTCACGACTAGCTTAGTGCGCTGGGCTACAACCTAAAGTATCAATGATGCAGACTGGATGTACTCAGAGGTAGAGCGGATGTTTTATATACATCCCTCGCCTGGATTGATTAGATCAACAATGCAATATATTATAAGAGTTTTTAAAACTATAACCTGACTGCTACCTTAATAATAAATTAATTATGTTTATATCACCCTTTGTAATTTATGATTATTTGTTAATTTTATTCGCATTATCTTGCCGAAACATACACATGATGATACCTTGATTGTTAGCGTAGTAAGATATTGTAAACTCCTTGTTTTAGTATTTAATGGACATCTATCTAACTCGATGCGTGGTGTGGAGAGCTAGAGCATGTAAACTTGTTTTAGATGATATTTATAAAATGGAAGAATAAATGTTTGAGCAGGAAACTCCCAGGATTGTTTGATTTATTGGCCAACCCTCCCTCCCCATTGGTCCGCAGTAGCGGGTTACAGACTTGTTGTAACACTTCTTCAAACAAAATTATTGTTAGATTTATCATAACACGCTACAACAATCAATATACATGTTTTAGCTCAGTAGAAACTTACAAGCTTTACATGTCAATTAGATAAAGTTTATTTGAAGTTTCGACATAAAAAGAGGGGAATGATAATATTAACTAGAAATGTTTCAGGTTTATTTTTTTTACCGCGTCTCAGTAGCCAGCCAAGAACAAGAGTTTACTCTTAACCTGAATACGTTACTAAGGCTCTGAGAGTACTTAGAGCCGAGCTCACTATCAAAGTTTTGTAGGCTCGTCATTTTCGAGCTCTCCCTTGATGATGTACGCAAAAATCACATTTTAAAACAAAATGGTAAGTTAAGGCTATTTAATTTTAAAGATATAGGCAGCTTCTCTTATTGCTAATATGGTATAGTAACCAAATTTTAAAAGTAATATCTAATTTTACATTAGTAATGTACTAGGATCTCTGAAAAACTTTCGACGGGTTGTAGCATTTATTGCCATAAAAGCTACTAAATGGTGAATATACGAGACTGATCTCTAATAATAATAATAATAATAATAATCGTGAGTGAACTCACCATTGCCCCATTCAGCAGTGGCCCCTCCCGAGTGTACTTCACGCACAACACAACATGCCGCGAGAAAATCAACAACTGACTAAACGAGCAAACTGTGTGTAAGCTTGAACTATGAATTATCATAAAGCATGCTGGGAAAATATGACGTACATCCGTTAAAAGACGGTGATGTTTCCAAAAAACTGTTGTTCTGAGTCCGTCCCCAAGATGCTCGAATGTTCTACCCCCGTCTAGTTACCCCTTCCCCCTCTTCCTTGTTGTGTGTTTACCTCTGTTTTCA
>CABFOW010001908.1:9663-64357 GCA_902141385.1 Timema californicum
TCAAAACGCAAATTGTCCCATACAGCATCACAAACTTCATGAACAATCTCAGAGATGGTAGACACTCCAAATCAATAAACATAGTGAAGATCCATGAAAGTATTACCTCTTGCAAGGTACCTTAAAAAACACCTGGCATTAAAAACATTGAAAATTAAAACTCAACACACAAACAAAACATTGCGGAGTGATAAGGGGGTTTCAACCCCCTTTATTACCCATTTATGGTTGTCCATGCTTAGTAACCACTACCATCTTTCAAAAAATACAACATTTTAATATGTCTCTTTAAGGTGGTATAGAAATGAACGCAAGCTAAGGGCAGTTTTTTGGAGTTTTTAAAGCAAAGAACATTTTTGGCCAAACTAAATCAAATGTGTCTCCATTAGAAACATAGAATTTAATATCAGCAATTCTACAATATACTCTTATGATAATGGTGGCATTAGATGACAAACTTTTTAAATTAAGATAAAAAGTTATCATATAATTCCAGGGCACTCTTTACAGATATTCAAGAGCTGTTGAAATTAATAAGTGTAGAAAATTATACTCTATGTTTCTACTGGAAAAAGATTTGAATAATTTTGGCAAAAAAAAATATATATATAAATAAAAAAACTGCAAAAATACTGTCCTTAACTCGCGTTGCCTCCCCTCCCACCTCAAGGATTGAAAGTGTATTAACATTTGATTATTGATTGAATAATTAAAGGCTGGACTATTTTTGTTTATTTCAGTGAGCAGAAAAAAATAATACTGAACATAAAAAAATCATTGCAATGTTATTAATGAAATCCAAGAAAAACTTTTATCTATTCTCATTATAAATACTTTAATAATTTCAGGTTTCAAGAATAAATTATCCATACATCTTGAGTGGCGTGAAACAATACAAAGAGTTGGAGAACTTAATAACCACAATTTTTTTAAATTGGATAACTTGGCCTAATTAGGTGTTTTATTTGTTTGCTGGCCTAATAATTTTTATGGCAATTTTGTTGTAGTATATATGTTAACTTTAGGCGTCCCACTCAAAATGCATTCACACGCCACCAGTGGCATGTATGGCGCGGGTTGGCCCCCTGTGGGGTAGGCGAAATTTACACAGCAACTATCCAAAGGCAAAACGTAATTGAAGTATTCCTCCCTGTCTCAGGTAAGGCCATCATTGATAAGTGGAATAACATCCTGGACCGGCAGGTGAAGTACTTGAAGAAGCCTGAAGATGAAAAAGGAACTGGATTTGAGGCAAAATCAATTAAGAAATACATATACAATGATCAACTGGGCTTCCATGCAGGAGAACACTAGAGAAAGGGGACAACTTCTAGTATGGATAATGAGAGAGAAGGTACTGCTGAAAAGGAATCAGAAATTGAAATACCTAATAAGATTGATTCTAAAACATTCTGTCACCCACCATTCCCCACCACTTCTCAGAAACGTAAAAAACAAAGACCTGGAATGACAGATATTGAAAAGTCAGTTTTACAGAAATTGCAAGAGCCAGAAGATCGTCACCTTAACTTCTTTAAAGGTATTCTTCCCAGTCTTCAAAAACTTGATGAAAATGAAACGAAAAAGTTCCAAGTTTTGAACAATTCTTCAAAATATTCATCAGTCTCGATCAACTCCTCTGAGTGCCTCATGGTCTGTACATCACCAATCATACATGCAACCGTCAACAAATGGGCCCGCCAACCTGGAGATACCCACTACCACCACCACTACCACCTTCATCAATTTATGGGGAAACCTTGTTTCCCTCAACTCAACCCCCGATTGAAATACCTATGCCAACTTGACATAGAAGCGGATTCGGACAGCTCGGTGGTTCCCAGCCAAACAACACGGCTTCAGGTCAACACGTCATTTCACCTTTGTCAGTAGGATCAAGTATTTCTCCGCTTTCTAATGAAGCAATTAGTTCTACTTGTAATGATGAAACCTTTTGAGATTTTTCTCAAAGTTAGTGCAATGATCAGAGTGTTCAGAAATCAGAGTTAATAAACCTTTTGTAATTTCAATTAATTTTGTTTGTTCCATATTCATTAGTCTTTAAAGAGCTTAAAATAAATACAGACTGATTTATTTTCCATAAAATACAGTAGACTTTGTTATGTAAAACAGGAATAAACAGGTTGAGAAAGTCTGTTTCTAAAGGCTATATTATTTCATATCAAAATTCCACATATTGTAATTAATTACTAAGCTAAAGTAATATACTCTGGGAACTCTTACCTTAAATATACAGCAAGCCATTCGGTTGATGAAATGTCATCTCTCATCTTATTATTTGGCTTGAGTAGAAGTGGACTCACTCGACTCAGGAGCTCATCAAAACTTGTTATTGTCATTATAAAGTAGTTGAAAAATGTTCTCTCATCTTTACTTAAATCTTGATACAAAGTGACAAAAGCTCCAACAACTGGTCTTTGTAGATTTAAAGGATGGACCCATTTCCTTGAACTCTTTTACTTGTTATATACAAATAGTAAAGATACAACACTTTATCTTCACTGTCCATGGTGGCAACTTGAGAGCAGCTAAGATGGAACACAGAGTGAAGCTGTGCCGGAGATTTTCACTTTCATGCCGTTTGTTCGACGCCGTGTCCTTTGGTATGCATGGTGTCATGCTGGACACGGCGTCCAGCGAAAAGTCTGATCATCTTAAAGAAGCCTTACTCATACATTTGTTTGTTTTTTTAAAGGCTTTGGCTATGGTGGAGGAGGAGACAAGAAGGTATCGACCAACAAAGAATTATTTGGAACACATCCCACCTCTTAATTTGAGTGCTTTTGAGGTTAGTAGAAATATACTCAAATTGAGAATATTTATTAATTAAAAAACGATTTTGAGAAGGTAACCTGGTGTTCCAAATCTCAACTGGGTGTATTAAATGTGGTTTTTCCTAAATTGTTTCACACTCTCCCTTCACACAAATATTGGTACATTCCCCCTCATCTAGCTCATGAGTGTAAATAAGTAGGTACCTAATTGAATTAATAGCATACAGTTTTGTTCATAGTTGTAAACATTGTTACTGGTAAAGTTAGTTTGTGCAGTCAGGTTGGAGTTTTATTACACCCCTTCAATGTGGTTCCTGCTTCTCTATATACAATAATGCTGGTGCATTTCATTTAAATTCATACCATTCATTCTATTTCTTTAGGCCTCTTTTAGACAAACACATGTGAGCTGGGTTTATTAAGAGTTGTTCAATTATACTTGAGGTATTGGGTCTTATTTAGTCTTTCACACTAACGCGCATGGACTGAGTATTGGCTCCAGTGAGCTTGTTATTGGTTATCCCCTCCACTAGTAAGCTACACATAGGGTATTGGTTATATTAATGTAGCCTTTCACAGGAGAGTGCGGGAGCCGAGTGTCAGCTCTTCATACCCCTAACATCCTACCAATATACTTGGGTTTGGGACTTGCCATCAGAAAAGAAGAAATAATACATTAGAATGATAATCTATTCCATTTTATACTTTGATTACCATACTCAGAGGGGCAATCGGCTGTTCCTACAAGATAAAGCCGAATAACATCTCAAGCTATCAACTCTTGTAAACCAACCCATGATTTTGAAATAAACCTTCAATAAGATCGTTCTTATTTTGATTACAGCTAACACACATGTTTTATAAGGCTTAATTTAACTTTTTGCACCATTATGGTGTCACAAAGTCTTGCATATATGTATTAGTCCATATTTCTGATTAATTACCTTTTTTGTTGTGTGTAGACTGAAATAATGCGGAGTGAGTTTGAGCGAATGCAGCAGCGTCTCCCCATGGACGTTTTAAGTATGAAACGATATGAGCTTCCCCCTCCACCCGCAGGTAAAATGACTGACATTGCAGCATGGACAGAATGTGTAGAGAATTCTCTGGCTCAGTTGGAGCACCAAGCTACAAGGTAAGCACATTTTCAATATTTTAAACATCAGCACAATCAGATGGGTAGTAAGACGATGTAAGCTTGGCACTAAGCCTGCAGACGGAATTCTAATAGCTCTGGTTACACTGGAGGTTTTTACACTGCGTAGTACTCTATCCTTTACTCAGCTTTATATTAACTCATAATTTAACTAAATGGGGTGTGTCGAATTATGGGTCACTTATACGCGGATTCACATAAACTTCTATAATGCTGGTCATCACTGGAAGTGAAGGTACTTTGCAGGAATCAAACACTGTAGCATACATTGAGTGGAACGCAGGACTCTTGCGGGTGTAAACCTTTGATGGAAAACATGAGAATAGCAAGAATGTTAGAAATAATTTAATTTATTATATTAATGCACCGAGCAAACACAAACATGAATAATGCCCGACAGTTCAATTACAATGAAATGTTTAACATATTTTAGCCTAAAAATCTAACAAAATTTTGATCATAATATTCAATTCTTTTAGATTATTGTAGTATGAATTTTAACTTTTCATTTGCAAAGCTTTGTAGCTGTCAAAGACAGGATTCCTTTTGAGGCTTTGCAAACGTCTACATATTTTAAGGGTCTCACAAGTAGGACTGTATATGGGTCATGAGATATTCTTGTTTAAATTTCCTTGTTCATAAGAAGAAACTAAGAAGAAATTCAAGGTACAGTCAACTCTCGATTCTACGACCCCGGGAATAGCGTCCCTCTCGAAGTAACGACCCTTTTTTGAGGAACCGTGAAAAATGTGGGGAAAAAGGTTGAAAAGTTTAAGGAAATCGGCTGTAAAATGTGTTTGTTGCATTTATTTAGGTCGCTTCGTTGCAATTATCTTTGTGAGCGCTGTATTACTAGTAACTGGGGTGGGTCAGGTATAAAAAAAGACACCACCTCATCAATGCCAGCCAATATCACTTGACTCTGTCCACCCCCTCCCACAAGCAAGACAATGTTTCCCCGCGCGCGACTGCCGCTACATCACGCGCCAGGCTTGCTTTTGCCATTGTTATTTCGATTCTCGATTTGGTTACTATTTTGGTTTGATTTTGTGAACAATTTTTGACGACCCATGCTATTGTTTAACATTGTTATTTTGATTTGGTTACGTTTTTGGTTGGATTTTGTGAACGATTTTTGATGACCCACGCTAATTTTTTTTTATTTGATACTAACTTATAATTTTGACGAAATGAGTGAAAGGAATACCTTCTTCAAGAAATAGGTAGGTTTTATTTTATTTACTTTTTCACGTATTGTCTAAAAAATGCAATTTTTTTGTATGAAGGTCAGGGGTGGAACAAAATCTGTTAAAATTCCAATAACGACCCTTTTCCAGGGAACCGTGAAAGGTCGTAGAATCGAGAGTTGACTGTATTTACTTGTACTGAACTGACTAATATAAATATACACAATAATAAGTAGGGGCCTATTTTTACTATTACATAATAAATTAAACCCTTATTATTTTATAATATACATAAATACATAACAACCTTCTTTTATTGTTTTTATATATATATTTGATAACTACAATACTTAATATCTCGTCTTCTGTGGATCTGTCCTGAGACAGATATCATCTGGAGATCTTCCATTTTTCTCGGTCTTTTTGTAGCTTCTTCCTTTCTTGATATTAATTTGATAACATTCCATACCCTTTTCCTCTTTTTACCTCTAGTGTCTCCTTTTCATTAAATAATCCCTCAAAGTGTGTGGCCCAAACAAGATGTCTTTCTCTTCTTTATTTTCCCCATAAAGCTCCTCTCTTCTCCTACTCTCCTCAACACCACCTCGTTCCTCACTCTGTCCATCCATTTCACCTTCTCAAAACCCTCCAAATACCTTTCTCTCGCTGACTGACCATGGTTCAGTTCCATAAATCACCACACTCCACACGAAACACTTTGCGAAACTCTTTCTCAACTTTATCGGGATTCTTCCAGCTGTCAACCATCCCCTCACCCTTCCATATGCTCCCTTCTCCATGGCTATCCTGATTTAACTTCCTCCGTAGTTTCCATTCTAAGTCACAAGTATTTAAATAAATACTACCTACTTAAATATAAATTAATTAGCACCAAATGCAATGCTTGGTATGTGTTCAAGTTAGTGTAGCAACTATTCCTGAACACTTAGTCTTTGTTGATCTTCCTGATAACTGTAGATATTTTGTTAGTTAAGAAAAGGATTAAGGAAAAAAATATTTCCAAAAGAATTATAAAAAAATAGGTGTCCGAATGAAGGGATGAATAGAAACATTGAATATAGTAGCATTTGTTGTTACTTATTATATTGCTTGCCCGCTTCGGTGGTTGCATGGTCTAAGGGGTTACTCTTGCAGATGGGGAGATCAGGGTTCTATCCCAGTAAGGTGTGCTGAGGGTGGTTTTCCCTAAATAGTTTTCTACTTTACTTCATGCAAATGCAGATACATTTCTTATACATTCAGCCTTCCTAGTCCTTAACACATTAGTATAATTAGTACATAGGTGAATAACCCAAAAGAGTAGTAAGAAGTGGTGCTAAATTATAATCATAAACATTAGAAAAAATTCACTTTTTGTTTGGAAAACTTGTAAAAGTCAGTATATTTCAAAATGTATCATATGTATCAATCATAAATAATTTATATTTGTTTTCCTCGTGTGCTAGGATCTGCAATCTGGAGCTTATGGTAGAGTATGGATGTGAAGCTTGGAAGTCATACCTGGAGGTGTTGGTGCAATTGGTGACACAAGCTCAGAAACAACTCACCACTATGAGGTGAATTTATAACGATTATTATTCCTTATCATTAATCATACTTCAAATATAACAAAAAATAGTAAGAAAATTAGTGTAATGATTATATTATTTTGTAATAATACTGTCAACATTTTGTATGAGAAAAAAACCGTCTTATAAATCTCGAGTCACGCAAGTCAATGTAATTTCATTGGCCAGCCAAGCTACAAACAGATAAGATGTTGATCTTCATCTATAAAACAAATGTTTGTATTTACCAGGAAACAGATCCAGGAGATCAACTGGCAGCGCAAGAACATGCAGACTCAGGGTGGGGACAAGTTGAGGAACCTTGAGTCGTCCTGGGTTGGGCTAGTCAGTAAAAACTATGAAATAGAGCAGGCCTGTGCTCAGCTCGAGAAGGAAGTGGCCAGACTAAAGGCAGAGAAAAAAATTAAGAACCTATAGATGTTATTAACTACTCACATATAAATTTATTTGGAATAAAGCAGTGGTTTTTAATTTGTGGTATGCATACTCCCCAGGCGATGCCACTAGCTTTTAGGCATATATGAAGATAATTCAGTAATAGTAGGCTTTTTTTTACCTTCAAGTAAGTAAACATAATTTGTACCAGATACAAAAAATAAGTGATCTTTGAAACTAGCTCTCAGCTCTCATTATTTAAGTATTTTTATTCAAATATGAATGTTGAATTTTCATAAATGTTTTCTGTCTTTTTATATGCCAAGTTGTTAATGTGTTTATTAATTTTTGTAGGTTTATGTATAAAATATAACTAATTGTGCTTATAAAATGTTTTAATTAAAATAACCCACTTTCTTAGTAATACTAGTAAATAGTAATAGTTTCAAAATCACACTTTAATGACCATTATTTTACAATTGAAACTTTTTGGGGTACTTGAGATAAGTGTTATTCTTTCAAAACAATCCTTTAAATCTGGCACTTAATTAATAGATATTAATGCAAGCTATTTATTTTATATTCTAGTGTATGAAGCACTAGTATTTTTGACATTTTAATAAGTAGTTTAATTATATAAAATATAATGAAGTTAAATTTTATTAATATATATTTCCAATTTGGTTCAAAAAAATGAAGGAAGGATGCTGGTTAATTAGTTAAGATACAACACTAACATACACGAAAATATATTTTAGAAATTAACTTTCACTACTAAAACAGTTTTTTAAGTTTCAGATTTTAAGCACTCACGGGAGTCATTAACTAGGAGGATACATGCATCATATTTATTTAGTAACAAATTATATTTTTCTTGATGAACTTTATTTCATACATATTAATCCTGTAAAAGAAACAGTGAAATGTATTATACAGAACATTGAAAGATAAATTCATAAATGATTAAAGTAACTTATTTTATATTACAAGAATAAATCTGTTAAATTGTTAGTGCTAAGCCCCCCTGTACCATCTATAGATGAAACAACATACAATGCATTCGATTTTTTTATTGTTTTTATTATTTTTACCACCATTTGGAATTATGACTTCTATAAATTGGACATAATCTGGGGAAATCTCGAAAATAGGGTTGATGTAGCAACTTTATACTCTTTACTCAGCAGACATCAAATCACATAAATGGTTTAATTCGCGCACAAAATATATGTAAGGTTTGGCAGCATACAAGGGAGCGTATTTTTTTTTAGAGATCATGACATCCAGTCAATCATTTGTCATTGATTATGAACTTGATTTTAACACAAGATAGCACTATAGGGAACATGAGTTAAGAGCAGTGTTTTTACAGTTTTAATAGCAAAGCTTTTTTGGTTAAAATAAAATATTACTCTAGTAGAAACATAGAGTTTAATTTTATTCCCATGATGAAATTAATAGTTATTGAATATCTGTCTTGAGCATAGCGGCATTAGATGACAAAACTTTTTTAAATGAAGATAAAATGTCATTAAATTCCAGGACATCCTTGACAGATATTCAAGAGATGTTAAGGTGACCATGTGAAGGAAATTAAGCTTTTATATTTCTTCTAGAACAAAATTTGATTTACTTTGGCCAAAATCTGCAAAAATACTGCCTTTAACTTGTGTTCCATACATCCTCGCCTTATAGTATGAAACTCAAAATCATTTCTGAAAATAAAAGTATAAGTTTCTGGTAAAATAAAATAGATAGTAACTCTTACAATTGGTTTTAATCTTAATTTTATTTTTGTAATAATAAGGATTTTAAAACTGAGTATTTTTTTACTTAGGAGAGTGACAGTTAAGTTTTTTTTTTAAATACAGCCCCCACATAATTTTCAATGTGACCCTTATGATCAAATGAGTTTGACATGCATGACGACAATTTCATCTTCAGGTTGAAATGACAGACCAACTTGAGACAATTCTACTTCTCCCAGCTTACCACCACACTCAAATAGATCTAAATGTCAGGTTATTATATTCACTTGTGTGTAGTTGTATATAAGTTTTTTGTGGGGGAAATGTTATTTTGTAATATTTCTTTTCCCGTACACTATATCGATTGCGTCTTGGAAAGAAATGGGGGTTGTGATTTTTTTAGAGCCCCCATTCTGTAGTTGACTGCAGGATTTCCACGACTGTTCTTCTGGTTTGAAGGAGCTTGGACTTGGCATCACATCGGAATTTTCCTCCACACGTTGGCACTGGCGACAAGGCATTCTTGAAAGTCCGTCAGCGTTACCGTGTTTCACACCTGGACGATGTTCTATCGTATAGTTGAATCGCGATAGACGTTCCAGCCATCGAGCTACTTGCCCTTCAGGCTCTTTGAAATTGTGGAGCCAGACTAGTGCTCTATGGTCCGTGCGCACACGCACTCCCTCACTTCCTTCAAGATAGCAACGAAAGAAGTGGAGACAGTCAACCAGGGCTAATAGTTCTCTGCGTGTCGCACAATACTGCCTCTCTGTCTTAGTGAGAGGGCGGCTCCAATAAGAAATTACTTTTTCTTCGCCATCTTGAGTCTGGCTAAGTACTGCCCCGATTCCAACTGCGCTTGCATCACAATCCACCAGCCATTCACAGTCCAGACGGGGAAACCCTAAAATGGGGGCGGTCACTAATCTTCTTTTTAGCTCTTCAAAGGCTCTTTCGCAAGTTGTATCGAACAGAAATGGTACTCCTTTGTGGGTGAGTCGCTGTAGAGGTGCAGCAATCATAGCAAAGTTGCGTATGTAGCGGCGATAGTACCCGGCTGTTTGCAGAAAGAGTTAACTTCTTCCGCAGTTATGGGGGTGGGCCAAGATTGAACCTTATTTACTTTATCTTCTGATGTAGCAATCCCTTGCGCTGATATTCTGTGTCCGAGGAAAGTAATCTGGTCCCGCATAATTTGACATTTCCGAGGTTTGATTTTGAGGCCAGCATCGCGTATTCGTGTAAAAACTTGACGTAAACGTTCCACGTGTTGTTTTTCATCCCGACTCCATATTACCACATCATCTAGATACGCCATGCAGGTTTTCCACTTTATACCTGTTAACACCAAATCCATGAGGCGTTGGAAGGTAGCCGGTGCATTACAGAGGCCATAGCTCATTACGTTAAATTCGTAGAGGCCATCTGCTGTAACAAATGCTGTTTTGGGACGATCTTCTGGTGCTATTTCGACTTGATTATAGGCGGCTGCCATGTCGAGAGATGAGAACAATGTTGCTCCTGACAGACCCTCAAGTATGTCATCCATACGTGGCAATGGATAGGCATCTTTGAAAGTCAGCTCGTTAAGTTTTCGGTAGTCACAACAGAAACGAATGCCACCATCTTTCTTTGTTGTAAGTACTATAGGTGATGCCCATGGTGAGGTAGATGGACTCACCTTCCCTTGTTTCTCCATGTCACTGATGTCCTTACGAATGTATTCCCGGTATTTATATGCAACGCGTCGCGGGTGTTGCTTTACTGGTCTAGCTTCACCCGTTTCAATTCGATGATATGTTAGGTTTGTACGACCACACTCAGAATCATCTTGTGCCACAATATCCTTAAACTCATTTAATAGCGCTATTGTTTCCACACGCGTAACCTCAGAACACTTAGCTTGGGTAAGGTCGAACAATGCAGCTCCTTGACGATATTTGGTTTGTGAGGTTATAGAGGAGCACATAGGAGAAGATTTTTCTTCTTCAGGTAGGGGGCGGAAGTGGCTCATTGATGTCCCCTTATACAACACAATAGGGTCTGGTGATGTATTTAGAAGTCGGAAAGGTACCCTATTCTTGCGAGCTGTGACCAAAATACAAGCAGAAAGAATGCCGTATTTTGCTGCTACTTGCAGGTTGGGCTCCAAGCAACCTTCCAACTCTTCAAATTCTGAAGCCACTATTCCACCATGTGGTAAAAACAGTTCACTTCTGGCAGGCACGGTGACAGTTTCCGCAAGATTGACATGTGACTCGTGTGTTTGAAATAGGAATTTCTTGGAGTTTGGATACTTAACATAATGACATGGAACTTTAACTCCACCAATCTTGAGGACGTCCTGAGAAGTAATTATATCACACTTATGTGCCAATATGAATGACAAACCTAACAGAGCAGACTAGGAAATATCTTTGATTACAAAAAATGTTTGTGTGTACGTAGTATTACCGAGTATGACGGGTAGGGCTACCCGGCCTAAAACTGATAACTGACGCCCACTTACATCATGTATTGAGATCGTTGATGAGACAAATTGATCCTCTGGCCTCTTGACGAGTTCCCACAAGTCTTCTCGTATTATGCACTCTGTAGCTGCAGAATCAATTAGGAACTCCAGTTTAATGGAGCGAATAGCTCCAGACGCGTAGATCGCAACTGGATTATTTATCGCAGATATTTCAAGCGCCTGATGGGAGGCCGGTGTAGGAAGGCGAAAACAATCTACATCGGCGATCGCGAGTTTCCTGAAAATGTTGCCACACATTCCCACCGTACGTGTCCTCTTTCTCCACATTGGAAGCAACGTGGTCCCGACCGGTCTCGTGTAACTCCATCCCGAGAGTCACGTTTCTTTACTCGGCACTCGTCCTCTTGATGGCCACGGTATTTACAGTAACTGCACTTGAATACTTGACGTGCAGGATCATTCGGTTCTTGGTGACTCACCCGAGACGTAACATGAGGTCTCCTCTCTTCTAAAACCAACCGAAGTGCTCCTACCACTGCCTCTTGAATAGACTGCTGCAATAAAACAGGTGTTATAGTTGTCTCTGCTACAGGAGTAGTGGCGGCAACTACACGTTCAACCGGCACCACACGCTCAATTTCTGACACTGCCTCCATCATTTCCCCACGACTTACGAGATCTATAACAGTTTTGGTGGGATCCCGGCGCAATGCTACGCGAATGTCACTGTCTTCTATACACTGAATAAGCCGGTCACGGACCAGTTCATCCCGAGATTCTTGATTAAACTGCGGGTACGCTTCCATTGCTAAGCGCTGCAGGTCAATTGCGAGTGTTGATAAACGCTCGTTTGTCTTGCGGTAACGTGAAACAAACGCCGCTTTCTTTAAATCTGGCAATAATGGTTTTTTGAAAACAATCTTCAACTCGGAACACACTTTATCAAAATCTTTTCTGTCTTTATCTGTGAGAGAACGGTAGACGCTTTGCGCTGACCCAGTAAGGGATAGTCCCAAAAACCAAGGACGTGATTCCTCCTTCCACCCATTAGCTGCGGCCAATAGCTCGAAAGTAAAGAGCCATTCTTCAAACGACTCATCCGTATCCCCACTAAATTTGGAAGGAAACAAAGCTGAACCAGCCATAGCGCTAAATAATAAATACCGCCACAATTGTCTATAATAGTGAAGAGTACCGTTTAGTCGCACTAGCTACCAGGTAGCACACACGCACAAAATACATAGAACATAATAATAGTAAAAATATGTAATAGTTTTGGAAGCACATCTACTACTAAACACTCAAATTAATAACAATACTAGATTACAAATTAATAATAAACTCTCGTTCTAAGCGTATCACTTTTATACGAAACTATTACACACACCGCATGCCACCAGTGTAATATTTCTTTATTCCGCGTTCACATGCAGTAAGTAACAGCCTAGTTGCCGCTCCAAGGCCAGAGCTCACACTACCCGGCTGCCGGGATCTGTCGCCAACACTAGGGGAGGGAGAATTGTCCCGTTATAACTTTTAAGGGCAACGTTCCCCCCTGCCTGCTCGTTTGCAGTCAGTGCTTGTCACTACAATTTGATGAATTGCTTGCATATATATATCACTTGCATGCATCTTAGAGAAGAGAAGAAACACATAGAGTATGGAGGAAATAATGGTAGAACTGGTAAAACCATACCCATATAAATTTGCTGCATAATCAAGGGAGATATCTGATCTCGATACATTCACATAAAAAAATATTTGATGTGGCCATGGTTGATTAGTGGAAGAAACATGTCACTGAGCATGTGGAGATTGGAGACTGAACTGAATAAAAACTTGCCTGCCGGCCATTTGTGACCCCTTCCCCTACATGTCGGTTCCGTCTAACAGGCACTGTGGCCTGCTGGAAGAACTGTTGCAATTCCAAAGTCCAACTGTTTAAACAATCGGCCGGCAACCCCGTACACATCAGTTAGACCTTTCAGACCTCAATTGTTTAGGCTGTTCAGGTGGCGATACTGTATGGGTATGGAAGTGGCCTAAATCTGTTAGCAAAACTATTTTGATTTTCTAATTTAAAGTAAAAATGAGTTTACTCTTCCCCCAACCTATGCCCCCAATAATTAAGTCCTATGGACTGACATTTGTTCTTGGTTGGGTTGCATTATATAAAATTTGATTTCCTTACTGATAGCCTTTCTGATAATATGAAAAGCTATCAGCTCTACTTTCGTGTATCAATATGCCTAGCCATATTAACCGCAAGCCTATATGTAGAGTATATATCACTTTTGGAAGTCAAAACTTTAACAATATATTTTTTTAAGTTTTTATTTTATTGAAATATGAAAAATTATGAAAATAATAATTTGGATGTTTTTTAGTAGTAGGCATCTGAAGTTCAGTTAAAATTGATTTACAAATAAAAGCTTAAGGTTGCCTAAAATAATATGGCTAACCAGATGATTGAAAACTTATAGACGTATTTGTGTGTATATACAAAATAAAAAGTTAAGACTTTTAATTTTGAAACTATTGGCTTATATGGCTTTTCCTATATGTTATAAAAAAACATTTATTTATGCAATAATTTATTATTTCATGCAATCTCTCTTTAAAGGTGTATGGCCCAAAATTAATAATTTAATAATTACATATATTTTAAGTACAGTGTTTGCTGAAAGTTTGAAATTTTGGCATCTAGTGCAACCATTTAAAAAAAACCAAATGATGGAAAAATTTCATATTTGGAATGTTAGAAGTACTTTAGGAGGTCCATTAATTGAAATGAATATTATTTCAATGAACCTTTAATTAATTGCTTAAAAAAATTGCCAAATAAATCCAATATTCAAATAATCGTATTAATTTTATAATTTATATGTTGTGATTTGTATATGTAAACAAACGTAATAAATGGGGGAAGTAAATCAATTAATGCTGACTTTTTTAAACTTTATAATGGTACTTCATTCACATTAATATTCAATCTGAAACTCATGAAAGCTGATACGAGCTGAGGTGCTTCATATTTTGCCCCTGGATTTTGAAAACATATCTGATACAACCCCACAATAGCCGAAACAGAACGGCCTGGTCAGAACACACAACTCATCCCTTCTCACACCAAGTCACTAGCTGTCTTGTCCTTGAAACCATAATTATGTCGCCAGTAGTTTTGGAATGTTTGTAAAGTTTATTGCCCTGACTCGCCACCATCTCTCTTTTGGGATTTACCTGGCTCTCCACCATTTTCAAGTCAGTGTAGCAAGTGTGACGATTGTTGGAAAAATTGTTTTCATTATGACTGAGTGTAATTTAATTTAATCTCCTTAAGGATGTGTGAAGTGTAATAGTAGTGGAAAGAACATTTTTATTATTTAAAAAAATTGCCCCACCAAAGTTTAAAAATGGCAGAAGAGATGTAAAGGGTAAAAGTAATAAGCATTCCAAGGCAATGAAACAATTTTACAAAAAATTCAGAAAGCCCAAACCGCTAATAAGTTGGTGAAATGACTTCAAACCTATTTTATATTATTGAAATTAAATAATTAACGTTTTTGAGCATTCTTTTGAAATCTGGAACTAAATCCAGAATCTCAAACTTAGCACATCAATATCTTACCACTGAGCTATCTAGGACTAACCTTTGTTAGGGTCATTTATCGCTCATATTTTAAGGGTTTATCGGTACTAAATAAGTAAAATCGTCGACCATTTAATAACTATCAGAAAAACACTCCATCGTTGATCAATGGTAGCTTTATGCTGCCACCAGAACAAATTTTATTAATTTTAAATGGTTCCTTGGATATAATTTGTAAATCTGAAATCGCCAACCTTTATTTAGTTGCAGACCACATAAATGTTTTACCAAGGCACTGTAAACCACTTTTAACTATTTAGCAAAAAATTTTAGAAAATATTTTTAAGAATGACCTTGAACAAAGAATACTGCGTGAAATGAAAGCTTATATTTGAGTTACGTTAATATGTAGGCACAATTATGCATTATGTTAGATAAATAAAGATTGTTTACTTTTTAGTCATATTGGCCATGAGATGAAATTTGTAGGTTAATACATCTTCATTATGTAATTTGATAAGCTCGTTTCCGGTAATAGAAATTATGAGGAAATGACTGAACATACTTTGACAAACTACCTCTCATTTTAATGGTTAGGAGTCCAGGATGTTGGGAAAAATAGTATTTTTCCAGAGAATTTTCAGTTTTTCATTCTTTGTTCAATCACCATGGAAACCGTTATTTGCTGCATGTCTGTGAATATCTAAATAAACTACATCGCCATAGCTAAAAAATAATAACTCGGTCTTCATTAATTGTTGGTCCGAACACATCACAATTTTCTCTTTGGATGCTGTTCATAACACATCTAAATTGAGATGCCTAAACTGGGGAAACATTTATTCTTATTGGAATGTTATTGTTAATTGGAATTTAAATCAATATTATTAAGTATAATTCGAATATTAAAAGGTTAAGTTCATGAAAATATTGTCTACATTTTGTTTCGCGTATGATAAAATTATCTTGAATAATGTTAAAAAACATATCAATTTTAACTATCTAAGTATATTTTTGTTCATTTTTTTCAAACAATGGGTTTTTATGTTGTTTATTCAAATAATGGGTTTTGATGTTCATTTTACCAAATAATAGCACAATAGAAATACATAAGGTAAGCTGTTTTCATTTGACCGCTTAATTTTAAGGGTATAATATTTAAAATTAGTAATGTTTTGTGTACCTCATATTATATCTTTTCACATTCCTGCAAATACTAAGTTCACTTATGTATCCATGTTGATAGTTAATTTTGAGGAAATAACATTTTAAATGTTTAAGTACAACGTCTATATTTTCACATTCTCTCTATCAGACTCTCACACTCTCTCGCTCACACACAATACTATAAAACACTTTCTTTAGTATAATCTTTTCTCATTCTCTCTCTCACACTCTCTCAAGATACATATACACGCTCTACCACACAATCTCTCTCACATTATCTTTATTTTACTCTCTCTCTCTTTTCAAACGCTTTCTCTTTCTCAAATGCTCTTTGTCTCTCAAATGCTCTTTTTCTCAAATGTTCTATCACTTAAACACTCTTTCTCTCAAACATGCTCACTCTCTTTCTCTTAAACGCTCACTTTCAAACACTCTCTCACAACCTAATTTTCTCTCTCTGAACTAAATCTCTCCATTTTAACTTTCTCACTCCTTCACACAATAACTCTCCCAAAATTGGTCATGCTTTCTCTCTCTCTTTTTCTCTCTCCCACAAACACACACACATCACACATTCTTCCTTAACTATTTTATTTTTCTCTCTCTTTTTCACTTTACACACACACACTCTCTTTCTCTCTTTCTCCTTACACACACACACACATCCTCGATCTTTCTCAATTACTCTTTTAAGTCTCTTACACTCACTTTCTCACACTCACTTTCACACACACACACACACACACACAATCACAAATTCAAACACACTCTCATTTTCACTATCACATTTTATAAAACACACACATCACACATTCTTCCTTAACTATTTTATTTTTCTCTCTCTTTTTCACTTTACACACACACACACTCTTTCTCTCTTTCTCCTTATACACACACACACTCTTTCTCTCTTTCTCCTTATACACACACACACACACCCTCGATCTTTCTCAATTACTCTTTTAAGTCTCTTACACTCACTTTCTCACACCTCACACTCACTTTCACACACACACACACACACACACAATCACAAATTCAAACACACTCTCATTTTCACTATCACATTTTATACACTCTTATCATATATCTTATGTTAAATTTGATAAGCCCGTTTCCAGTAATATAAATTATGAGGAAATGACTGAACAGATTTTGACAAACAAACACTCATTTTATACATTAACTAAAAAGTGAGTGAGGGCTTATTATAGAGATCCTTTCCCAATAAAAAGTTTAAAATAAATTTTAGTGCAATAATCTGCAGCCATCACTGTAATGACCAACTAGTTAATATATAATGTTACTTTTAACCGTCTCACACCTCTCTGGCTGAGAAAAAATAATAATTGTCAAAAAAATAAAACTTGAGATTTTGATGTTTTTTTAAAAATAATGTACCGTGGCTACAAACTATAACCAGCAAACCTCCGCCACCAAGCGTACATCCAGCACTTACCTCAGTTTACGGGTATACGAAGCAAGAAGTCGTTCCAGCCGACTACTGTGACCGCCACTAAGAGTAAACAATATCTGGGGCCGGTCGGGAACCTGCAGTGTTTCCACTGGAATAAACCCACGTAGTGGTTGGTGCGCAAGCGCGGCCTTGTGGAGGTCATTGGAGCTAAAGTGCTAAGTGTGTCAACCCCTCCATCTTCTACTACCTCACAGCATTGTGCACAGGCGCTGATGAGCTAATCCAAGCGCTTATTTGCGGTAAATGACATCACCTATTGTCATGTAATCCATCCTCATTTCCCCCGCTGTTACAAGCAGGATACAAGCGAGTGCTCAGTGATTCTCAGTACTCTTTGACGCCAATAGTTCTAAGGAACATCTTAGAATGTAAGTAGCCGTAATGTTGGAGATTTAAATAATAAAACTTTTTGTAACTAGTGCATTAGTGGGAAGGGTTTTGCGTACTGATATTTAAATATGTAGTCGCCTTTTCGTACACTGGAAGAAGTTGAGTTTAATTTATATTAAGGTTTTTAGGTTTGTTTCTATATTATACAGAAGTCGCTGATACTGTCTCATAATATGTATTCATTGCGGTTAATTTAGTTGAGTTTAGATTAATATATTAGTTGACCATTTGTCTTTCTACGTTGAAATTGTTTTTTAAAGTTTTGCCTGAGGAATAATTATTTACGCACTGGCGTACAATTTATGTTATTCGTAGGTATAATGTAGTTAGAGTGAGAGTTAATGGCATGGAACAGCCTAGATTTCATATAATTGCTTTTTGTACGTACTTTATTTACAAGCCAGTCTTCTGAGATTTGAATTCAAGATAGCTCTTATATGTTTCTTGTAGAACCCCTATTGAGAGATTATACATTACGGACATTATTAGAGCAATATATCTATGTTGTAAACTGACTTTACTGCCCGCCTTATAATTCATTATTCATAAACTCTGATTATAATTTTGATTGTTTGGAGAGAACGTATTTAATGTTAAATGTTAAACGACTAATGTCTAGAATTAGAACTCACACGCTTGTGTTATCTTATAAAGTCATAAACCTGGATATTTACCAGTTATTAATTAACTCTGATTATATTTTTGGTCAACTGGAGACAATTTATATAATGATTAAAGGTCTTATATGTTGTGTAGAAGTCATCGCAACCTAATGTCATCTTATAATGTTATATATTCAAATATTTATCTGTTATAAATAAAATTGCTGGAAGGCCTTAATAGTTTCTCATTTTATTTAACTTTAACTCTAACTCCCTGGTAAAAAAAATAAACAAGGACACCTGGGTTGGACTGGATTGAGTAAAGGTCATTAAAGGTCCCTGAATATTTATTTGTCTATTTCTCTTTGTCTAACACACTCGCTGTGGTGATAATTTGGTCCAAAAGGAAAAGGAATCTACCACCGCAGGGGAGGGTTGAATAATATCAGTCTGTGGCTCTGACTAGAGACGAAACTATTTTACCAATTGGGATAAAACTTTAGGATATGGGTTTTTCATAAAGTTTCTCAGAGTTTTTTTAATAATCTATCCAACCCTTAAATGAATGGTAGTATTTTTTATTTAAGGGTGGAAAGAGAAAAAATAGATTGTACATCCCACAGTTTTGGAATCGCTGCTTTAGACATTTTGATAAGCTTTCACTATCTTGGACCTATTGCAATAAGCCTGGAATCAACTAGAGTGATTGAGAGAACAAAGGTGCATTTCCTTAATAGCCTAAAGCTGTATGGGCTCATTGCAATAAAACTAAAAGTTATCAGGCTTATAAGCAAATATAATATTATTTCCAACTAGCCTGGCTCATTGTAAATTGACGGTGCCTTTTGCATTAAGCCGGATTTTCCAATTCGCCTTTGACATAATTATATATTACACAAGTCTTTAAATTTGGAAATTGCTGTAATGCTCTGTGGGTGTGATATTCCACTTTTCTCTAATAGTGTATATTATTTGGTTTACACTCTTTGGTAGAATGTGCAACAATGTTTATTATCTCGTTTCAAATATCTTACGAGTTTTAAGTAAATAGCTCTCTTTATTTACACTAGCAAGAAAATCTATGCTGTGCACCCTCCCCACCTTTTTCTAAAAACAAATTAGCCCTTTTGCATAAAAAATCTATACATTGGTTTGTGGATATAACTTAGAAAAAATGTTTATCATGCTAAAAAATTAAGAAGCTTAGCTTCGTCGGTAGTGCGTCCACATACGGAGCTAAGGGTCCCGGACTCGATCCCTGGCATGGTTGAGAAATTTATCATTGTTGGAATATAAGTTTACCTTGTCACAGTGATGAATTAACGGCTGGATTTTGTGTCTGTCCTAGATTTAAAATTAGAGTAATTAGTGCAAAGGCGTATAAACTGAACAAGTAGTAAAATACGCGGCACTAAAATAAAAGTTTAAAAGGTATTAGCACCAACAACCTAC
Organism: Timema californicum; assembly: GCA_902141385.1. NCBI lineage: Eukaryota > Metazoa > Arthropoda > Insecta > Phasmatodea > Timematidae > Timema > Timema californicum. The sequence continues at coordinate 29,664 of CABFOW010001908.1, forward strand.
AATCGCATCATGTTACATAAATTGCGAGCCACTACTGTATTAGCTAGGTTCAGGTTACAAACATATCCAGATGGACACTAACAATATATGCATTTGTGCACAGAATGTTTACATCAATATTTCACCTCCCCCTTTCTTGCTCCACAATCATAATCTCTTTTTATGTCCTTTATCATCAAATGTTTTTCTAAATGTATTTTCTCCCCTTGGTTCAGAAGTAAAGAATTAGTTTTATAACAACTATCAAAACATAGTTTGTAGGTCCCAAGTTCAAGTCCTGTATCCAGATGTAATTTTTTAATTTAAATAATATGTATATGAGCCTATAACCATAACTAACAAATACTCATGTTCGACAACATAATATCATCACCTGAAAATGCAAGTGTTCTGTGTCCAAAATTGTTAAATTTGAGATATTTGATGTTTACGTTTATTTAGAATACATATAATTCACCTGTGGTGAAATTGAGACTACTATATAATTACTTAAGATACAAACTTGAGTTGTCATCTAGTAACATTGGTTGTATACACAAGGTCAATGCTCTTTAACACAAAAGTGAAAAATTGGACATAGAACACTTGCATTCTTGGGTGACGATATAGAGATAATGCTTTAAATACTTAATCTATTAGTTAAGCATAGCTGCATATAGCACACTTAGTATAGTTAATACTTATATTTTATCAATTACAATAGTATGTTAATAATGATAAATATTTAAAACAGAGGTAATGTACCCGCATTTTTGTGGAGGGACAAAGGGAAACTATTTAGAAAGATGCACCCTGTGTTTACCCATTCAGGATTTGAACCCTGACCACCATTCATTATTAAAATAAACTAAATGAGCCCAGTGTTTTTATTAAGTTAAGGTTAACTTTAAAAATGAACCGACGGCTTAGTTCGGTCTTGGGGTGTCTTTTGTGCTAAGAGTCCGGGTTTCAATCTCCAGTCCTGGCACAGATTTATCTGATTGCCAAACCCTTTCTTCACCTCTGACAAGACTTGTATTAATCACAACTTGTGAATGTGTGGAATGTCAGGCCTCCACCATGGTTCGGATTCCATGTTCCATTTCATCTCACTATTACACATTAGTGTAAATGCATATAACTCGAACGGGTAGTAAGACGCGGTGATAATAGTAATAGTTCAGTCCCTGACTTACAGTTTTAATTCATAATAGCCAGAGAATACTGTCTACCTGCTAATCCGTCCTCCCCCCACCCCCGCCTATGCTCCCTACCCTACCCAAAACTTCATCCCAAGACTTTCCAGTCTCTCCACCACTGCCGAGCCGATAGGTTCTCAACGGAACGGATTGTTAGCATCCACTTTTACCTTATCCTCAGCAACACAAACACTATCGTACAGATTTTTCTCAACATTTACTCTGTTCAAACAAACATCTAGGAAAACTTCCTTTTGCTTTTTGAGGTATTTTGTTATATTTGGAAAAAGCTACAGGATAGGTGGATTGAAACATATTAAAGGGAACAAATACAACATGATTTTTACAATTGAAAGAAGAACACAGTTCACACTTTACGTTGCTGCGACTTGAAGAAAATTGATTGTTACTGCCCAATCCCTTGACCTACATTTCATCCTACCAGAACTAATCAGGAAAGAGTGTGAAAAGTGCAACGCAATTTCCTAAAAGAAGAAACCAAAACACAAATGGGAGAAAAAAGGACTTTGGTAAGGAATTATAGGTAGCCATTACTTCTTTGTCTAGTGTCAACATTGTGAAGTGTGAACTGTGTTCTTAATTTCATTGTAAAAGCCATATTGTGTTTCTATCAACCTATCCTACACCCTCTTCCAAAAGTATACACAATTTTAAATATACTGGCAGTTCAAACAACGCCAGTATTTTCTAGTGACTTTGAATTCAAATTGTGATCAAACCTATTAATAGTGGTCCTTAAAAGTGCAAACACTTAACCCTAGAGAAAAGAAGTATTACAAATAAAACAATGCACCACTATTAAAAATGAATGTGGCATGGAATTTTAGGCAAATCAGATTTTTTGTTCAGCAGTAATAATCTTTAAATATATATAACCTTTATTAATTTAGTAGTGTGTACATATTAAAGCATTATATATATATTACATATTTACATAACTATATCATAACAAATTTCACATACTTATAAAGTCATGGCTGTGTATTTTTATCTAAGGATGTGCAAGACTCGAAAATATCTCGAAAATTCAAAAAATAAAAAAGAGCAAATAATGACCCTAAGAAATTAAAAAACCAAACTGGAAATTTATTATTTCCAATAATATTGTAATAACCCAAAAATAGGCCGCATTACCCCAAAAAAACATTCTGGTTTTGGTTATAAATATTGTTTTTCATTATCACACTTTGACAATATAAGCTGTTACACTACAAAATTAAATTATACATGATCATTGTAACTACCTATTACTTTTTTATTAATTGCATTTAAAATGTGTATGAGTTATAGCTCAAGGACTTGAATGGAAATGTATATATATATATATATGACAATATAAAGCAAGTGCCAGCTCAAATGTCAAAAAGGAACTCTATATAAACTATATATTTATTTTAATAAACATAATTTAATCTTTTTTAATTTCATAAGATGTTTTCTCATCTCGTTCTCATGTCTCAATACTTTTTTATATTCTTGTCTCGAGATCATCTCAAGTTGAAAAAATGGTTCTCGCACATCCTTATTTTTATCATTTAGGAATATTAATTACTTTTAATTAATATACATATTCATTTTGTTAGTACCATACATTTTGCACATTGGATTGTTTGCCTAGTAACTATCTAACAATCACATTCAGTCACAAATGAGGAGTGATGACAGGTTGCAGGAAAATAAACCATGTAAACACAAATCAGTGATATTAAGAGTACACTAAACAATACATGTTAAGATATACCAAAAAGATTAATTGATTTGCCTTGAAATATAGAATTGGTTTAAGCCCTGCTCACATCATGTGATAAAACATGGTCAATATTTGTTGAACAAGAAATATTTGATGGAAGAATGTTTCTAGGACACATGTGAAACATAAATAGAGTCGTGTCAAATACACTTTTACGAATACGAATTACCAATTTGCCGCCGAATCTTGGAAAGAATTTTGAGAATAAATCAAAATATAATAGAAGATCATATAGATATTAACTAAATGTTAATATTCTTCTTTATAATCCATTTGTTTTATCATTTATACATTGGGTTAAGTGTTACATTTATGATCTGGGACCTGGTTCTTAAGTTCATCCTATACTTATACTTCATTCACGGGATGAGTTTACCTCTGAAAGGTCTTTTTTCTTACCGATATCCTACTATATAATAGATTTCTGGTAGGGAAAAAAGTCCTTTTCCAGGTAAACTCCTACCGTGAACGAACAATATATTGGTTCTGAACTACCAATAAACAGTATTCAAGCTTTAAAATAGAGATGGGCCACTCAATTCTTCGAATCCACTGAATCCTGACAAGTATTTGAGATTCAAGGATTCTGTGTTTTATTGGATTTGATGGTCAAATCTTCACCTCATAAACAAAGCATAATATTTTGATTTTTGAATTCAAAATTACTAAGTTAGACCTATTTGAAAAGCACAACTTAATCTGTAATCATTATTTTGTCAGACAGAAGAGATAAACATGAATAAAATTAATAAAATCTACTTTTAAAAAAAATATTGTCAGGTGTAGAAAATTTAACTTGCCTAATACCCTACCCTTCCATCCCAATGGGAAACTTGGACTCAAACGTTTCAGTGCATGCTTACGTTTGAAACTTTCACCTCACGAACAATCCTGTAAATATTTTAATGAACACATTAAAGCTCTTCAAAAACTGTAAATCAAAATTAGAATTACAAATAAACTCTAAATATATTAAACAAATTAAGGCTTTTTTTAAAAAAAAAGAGTAATAACACATTACACACGATACAAAGTCAACCGCCATGATGTATATATTTAATAGCCAGCGGCCAGAGTGATGATTAAATAAACATGACTGTTAAATCTTACTAACCAACTGGTTTTAATTATCCACAGCTAAGCAAAGAACCCCAATTTATTTCATACGCGCCTTAAGTTAGATATTTTGTTGGGTTTCATGAAAAATAAATACTGTCAACAATTAGACACCAATAAAACTGTTTAGTATTTTTGCCTACCGGCCTATGACCTCAGTATTGTATATCGATTATTTCTTTAAAATCTATTCAGGTAATCTGATCCTTTAGTAAGTGCTATAGAGTTTTAAGAATCAAATAACAACTTAGTATTTCATAATTTGTTTTTAAATTTATTTTAATGAAGAGTTTATTATTATTTCAAATATCTTATTGAAGTAATGTTTGTGTTTTAAATAGAATGTATTCTCAGAAATTGATATATCGCAAGAATTGAATATATTTATTGTTTTCTATGTGAAGATAGATAATAATAGATATAAAAGAAAATAATAATACATACTTATTACTTAGGCATTATTGAGTTCACTATTTCCAAAGTATGTTTAATTGCTAAGCATGTTGTTTTAGTCTTGTTTAAAAAATCTGTTTGTATTTTTATTTTAGCTTTCTTATCAAAATAAATTATAATACTTCAAGATGATTAAAAATTGATCAAAATGTAACTAGGCCTAATCTGTTTGCTTATTTCACATGTTTGTTTTAGAAACTTAACTCATTCTATCAACACTTTTAAAAAAACTTAAAGACACTCAAATTTTGATTGATTTGATTTCTATACAATAATATGAGTCTAAATTGTTTAATTTGGCTGGCTTTTAACCAGTATTTTGTGTGGGGTGGTTGGGGTTGATTCATATTGACAGCTTGATTGAAATAAATCTTAATTTACAGCCTAGGCCTATATTGTGTAATGTAGGTCTATTTGTAAATCATTAAAATTTCTAACAATTTGATAGGATTTGGATTCGACCCATCTCTACTTTAAAACAAATTTCACTTGAAAGATTGAAGATTTTTTATTTATTTTTTATTTTTAGGATTTGCGTCTTGAATCAATTTTTTTTTTTGTCAAATTTTCAAATATCCTTACGAGTTTGAGGGATTTAAGGATCCCATCCATAAATTTGAGTAATGAATGCACTTTCCGACAATACAACATTGTCTCATACTTAGGTGTGAACCTTTTGCTCTTTGGATTGATTCAAAAGTTTTGGGTGTACCAGGGGAATAAAAGTGTGTTTGATTGAAATTAATATCTGAACATTATGTTAGGGGCTACTGGTCAGATTCTAGGGAGTATGGCTCCTACGATAAGGGAGATAGTGTGGTTCTCGCTGAAGACATCAACATTAAATCACCAACATCTGCAGTTACATAGTCTAAGATAGTGGTATCCCTAGGGGATGCGCGAACCCCAGGTCGAATATTGTTGGTTTACAGTGTCATTCTTGCAGAAGAATGGGAAGAAAGGTGTTCAAATCCCAGTTAGGTGTACTGAGGGTGGTTTCTCACTCTTAACTTCAGCACTCCTACCTCGTTTGTGTAAATAAGCAGATAGCCCAAACAGATAATAAGACACTGTGCAAAAAAAATAATCATAAATCAAAAGGGTGATAGCTTGTAGAGAATTTGAGGGCATACAAACTGTTCAGCTCTTCAAAGAGGTTGAGAGATTCTTTGAAATGTAACCAAATTATGAAAATGTATTTGTCAATGTACAAAAAAAAGAATGATTTAATGTCTCTGGATTGTAAAAATAACTCTAAAGTAGTGAGGAGGTTGGCTTACAGTGCACTAATGATTTATCACACTTTCCTAGACAATTAGATGCAGCATGATTTCTTAAGGACATCTGTAGGAATATACATTGGTATATGCAGAAGTAGGTATGCCACTTTTAGAACATATTGTGTTTATGTTAAGTATATGTCAAGGGGATGTACCATATATAGTGCGGCACAGTCAGCTGTCAATTAAACACAATATTAATTGGTGTATTTTATTTATTTTATTGACATACCTGCTTGTGTCATATATCCATGGATGCATACTATTTATATAAATAACAAAAATGCAAGACATGCTTTGTGTAGTGCAATATAGAACCAAATTGCAAGATCCTACATCAAACATTTAAGATGACCTAACAACTAAGTTTATTTTGCAATAAATAAAAACAAGTATCACACTTAACAAAAATGCACCAAATAATTAAGACGATTTCCTAATTTGTATTGTCATTAGCAACATTACTTGGTTTTGTTAGTGATGAATCAAATTCTATTTTTATCAAATCTCAGTCCATTATTTTCTTATTGCATTAAGGCTAAAAGGCTTTGCATTTGAGAAGAAAATATATGTTTCACAACTACAGCATGGATAAAAAAATAATTTTTGTATTTTAAGTTTTACATATTAATGTAAATCACCATTATATATTTGGCACATGGTTAAATTAATGTCAATTTGAAAATAATAAACTTCAGTTAAATGCACATATTTGAACTACATATAGTTTGCACATCTTCAAACTTTTATCAATAGAAACTATTTGGATCTAACTAAACTGCAGGAAAATGAGTGCCTTTGAAAAGAATGTCTGCACGCATTGACGTTTCATGAATGTAGGCATTTTCAACAAAATGTTTAGAATGTTATGCTTACGTATTAGTTCTGAAAACTAATTTGAATGATTGCTGGCTTTGCTGCTCACAAAGTCAATGCAAAATATTATATAGCACCATTATCTAGTTTTTTCTTGTAAACAAAACATTACTAGTAGGCCTACTTTGTTCATTTTTGTGTTTGTACATGAGCTTTATCAATGCTTAGTGTAAAATATAGTAACCTACTATAAATAAAGCTTCTCAAAATTATTGGATCGATCACGACATTAGTTGAGTGGCATTTCCTTAGATAATAGTTTTAAAATAAAACTCTAATTTTTTTAAAAAAAAGCTTGCTATAACTCCTTTTAACGCCATCTAATAATTTAATTTACTGACAAATTAGAGTATGGTAACATTTACTTACAATATATTTATTTGTTAAAATAAGCGCACTGGTTCATATTATTATAATCGTTATGATTAATAGCAGCTTATTTAATATATTTCATATTTTACAGAAAAATACCCAATTTTTTTTTGAGGAAAGAGAATTATCAGAAACCATGCATCGAGGAAAAGAGATTATCAATATCATATATCATTGGGGTGATATATATAGTAAAAATATTTTTTCAGCTTTTATAAAATATACATTTTTAAAATAGCTTGTGCGTTTGCTTTGAAACAAAAACATATATTGTATTTGTGCTAAATAAAAAGTGTATCACTGTTGTCACAAAACCATCAATTTTTAAAAGCACATCTCAGACTTGCAAACCCTCAATTTTTTCTGATAGATTTTTTATACAGTAAGTTTGTTAAATTTATACTAGGGATGTGTGAGATTTGAGAATATCTAAAAAATTTGAGAAAATTATCTTAATATTGTCTCGAAAGTTAAAAAATGAATCTTGAAAATTCGAGAAATAAAAAAAAGCAAGTAATGGACCCAAAGAATTAAAAAACCAAATCGAGAATTTATTATTTCCAATAATACCGTAACAACCCAAAATTAGGCCCCATTTCCCCCTAGAAAGCAACCTTTATTAAGAAATGTTTTGGTTATAAATATTGTTTTTCAATATCAAACTTTGACAATATAGCTTTTATACTACAAAATTAAATTATACATGATGTTGATTGTAATTACCTATTACTCTTTTAATAATTGCATTTAAAATGTGTATGAGTTATATCTAAAGTGTTTGAATGAGCTATAAGTCAATCTAAAGCAAGTGCCAGCTCAAATGTCAAAAAGGAACTCTATAAATTATATATTTATTTTTTACTTTAATAAACATAATTTACATTTTTGTACTTTTAAAGGACTTTTCTCATCATATTCTTATGTCTCGATACTTTTTTTATATTCCCGTCTAAGGATCGTCTTGAATTGAAAAAATGGTTCTCACACATCCCTAATTTATACATTCACATCAGAGAGAGAGAGAAAAATGGGTGAAGAATACAATATTGAATATGCAATTACGTTGAGCTAAATGTTAGAACCTAACTGATAACTCCTCTCCACTCTCAATTGCTTTTACACATCTTACTTATTCCCATATCTTTTTACTTGTAATGTCCTTAGTAAAAAGTCCAAAATAGAATTTGCTTGAAGCACGACTTATTGAAAAGTTAAACAATAAAAAGTAAAAGCTAAGCCCTTCAACTATTTGGTACCCGCCTCGGTGGCGTAGTTGGCTAACGCACTAGTCGTGTTGAGCTCGACTGCTGAGGACGGGGAGAATCTCAGTCGGGTGAACTGGGGGTGGTTTTTCCTAAATGGTTTTTCACTCTCCCTCCACGAAAATGCGGGTTCACTTCCTCTAATTTAACCTTTCCATTTTCCTAATCCATTAGCGTAGTTAGTACTTAGAGCATATAACTCGAACAGGTAGTAAGACGCGGTGCTAAATATTAATATTAACTATTTGGTCCAGGTTTTCCAATTCAAAATATTCAAATCGTTAATCAGTTATAACTTTTTAATGAATATTATTGAAGCCTAAGTCTTAACAATTTAAAGAAATCGGACATTAAAGGTATTCAAGTGAGTTTTGAATACTCTTTGACCTATTTGTATTTTGGGTTAGAAAATCATTAATACTCAACATATTAACAATCTTTTGTTATGAAATAAACAATATCTGGGAAGTTGTCTAATATTTTCATTGTTATATAAAAAAATACTAGAAGAAGGGGATTGATGTACCCCAAAAATTAAATAATTATGTGTTTTATTGTGTTTTAATTGCGGACTTTGAGGTCTACAGTTTTCTTGTAAGTTTTCAGGCCTTGCCCTTCCATCCTCCTTCCAATATTTAATTTAATAAAGCCATTTGGTGCCATTTTTCCTTTATTTATTAACGTTATAGATTTGTATTAAATGACTTAAATCAATATGTTTTAAATGATTATTTTCATTACAATGATAATGTTTAGGAATGTTGCCAAAAATATTCATTTTACAACAAAAGTTTGTCAATTCATTAAAACAATTCAAAACTCACTCAAACACCCTTAAAGGGTCTCCTTAAATTCTATGACAAGAACACTTTAATACGGAAGGTTGAAGACATTAAAGAAGTCAAATTCTGTAAACATGATAATAATTTTAGAGCCAAGAAACTTTTTTCGTATTTATTTTGCTATCATTAATTTAATATTGAATAGATAAATATGATAGACTTTAAGATAAATAAAGCACAAATAAATGTAAACATACTAACACATATTCAAACAAACGTTGATATGTTGTTGCTTTCAATGCATCTTCCTTAGGAAGTGGTAGTAAAACTAAATAGGAAATTAGTTTCAGTGATGCCATCTTGGTTTTGCGGAATGAAAACTTCTCTGATGTAACGGTTATATATTCTTAATTGGGACATATTGCATTGGGTTCTGTTAAATCATATAAACACAGTGTAGCAGTCCTCAAAGTTGAGGTTATGAGTGGAGGCATGTGATTAAACTGGTTTTTCTGAGTTCTTGAGTTTTAGGGGTGTGCGAGTATGCATTTTTCACTTCAAGGCGAGTTTGAAATGAGGCTGAATAAAATTAATTTAATTTTAGCACCGCGTCCTACTACCGGTTCGAGTTATAAGCCTATGCACTAGTTACACGAATGGGTTAGGGATTAGGAAGGCTTAATTGAGAGGAAATACACCTGAATTAGTGTGGAGGAAGAGTGGAAAACCGTTGAGGGAAAACCACCTTCAGTGCACCTGACCGGGATCAAACCCCAATCTCCTCGTCATTGTCAGTCTAGACTAACACGAAAGTAGTGCATTAGACCACATGGCCACCAAAGCGGGTGAATGAATAAAAACATTGAGTTTTTTTAGTAATATAAAGCAATATTTGTACTAAAAAATTCAAGTTGATAGAATGAAACCTAGGTTGGGGGAATTGGGTGGTAATAATCAATTTCCTTGAAGAGGCAGCAATTACTACTTTGTCCAATGGCAGCAAGGTAATGTGTGAACTGTGTTCTTCTATTCACTGTAAAAGCCATATGTGTTTGTTCCTTTTGTATGATTCTATCCAGCTTTCCTGTACCTGTAGGTCAGAAGAGTCACCAAACACATGGTTAAGGTCTCCCCGTGAGTCCACAGCTTTCTGGTTCGGGGCAAAGTCTATCTCAGATTCTCGAGCATTTCAGTGAAAGATTTCCTGGTGGTAACCAGGTGCAACTAATGCAAGACTTGGGCCATAGGGTCAAGTTCTGCCCAAAGAAGGAGGTGGTATGCAGATAGGCTGGTCACTAGATGCGGGATTGCAAAGCAGAGGTAAAGAGAGGTGTAAGTACCCCAACAGCAGAGAGTGCCCTACCTATCAGATTCTGCTTGACAGACAAATCCAAAACACCAAATATGAATAGAACTTAGGCACTTGACTGCAGTATTAACTAAGATAATGGCCAGACTAAACAGGACTGACATTAGGTGGGGACAGACTGGTATCCGGAAGTAAAGGTAAGATGGGCTGTAGGAAGAGGAACTTTCTGTCGAGGGTGTGGAGGAAAAGAAAGAGGGCCAAGGCTTTCAGAACTGGAGGTAAAGTACAATACAAGAATGAAGAGCAGGAAGATATGGGAGGTGCTACTTAGTAAATATGTGGGTAAGAAAGGTGAGGAAATTGCCCCTAAGGTAAGTTAGGAGGAGGAAGTGTCCTCGACCACAAAGGGGCATAGTGAAAAGAATAAACTATGGAATAACCAGAGGTGGAAGTTCTAGGTGAAGGGGCTTGTGGTTGTAAATGGCAGGGAAGTGGAAGGGGAAGATAAGAAAGTAAAGGAGGAGGGAGATAAGTCGATGAAGGCCGATGGATCTCAAGGTAAAGAGGGAACAGGTCAATCTGATGTTAAGGAGAAGGAGGAGGAAGTGATGGTAGAGGAAAATAAACTGAATGATTGGACTGAACCGGTGGATCCCAGTCAGGTATATGACAACTTTGAGGAGACCCTTCAACTTTATAGGTTATGACAAAGGTATGTCCATCACCTTCCCGACACCCAAAGCTTTGAATAGAGTACAAATGAGGTCGATGAACCTCCCTACAGAAGCAAAAAACAAAGTCCTAAGAGTGTTTGAGAGAAGGAAAAAGGTGCTGGATATGGAGGAACTTTACAAACACATTGTTAAAGCAAACAGTCGCAGATCATTTAATTCGAAGGAAGCTTGGCCCAAGTGTTATGTATTCAAGTATAATCCCTGATGGGAGAGGATAATGGAAAAATCAGAATTGGGCAGTTGAATGCTATGCGGAGCGTGACTGTGATGGACGAGGTCAAGATAGTGGTGGATGAACCGAGCATGTATATTGTATGCCTCCAGGAGCCTTAGTGTACGAAGGGTGATAACCTTGTGAAAGTGAAGTTGCCTTCAATGGTGAGGGTGATGCATGAGGGGGAGCTGCCAACGAGCCTAATGATAACAGTAAACAGAGAGATCACTGCTATGAGGGTTGAACAGTTTTGTCACAATAAGGTCACTTGCGCTGAAATAGGAGCTGATGTTGACGTATTCATACTTGTCAACATGTATTTTCGGTACAGGGAAGACAAATAACTATACCTGTAACAGCTAGAAGCTATAGATGATGCATACAGTGGGAAACCACTGGCTATAGTTGCAGACCAAATGCGAGATTACCTCTGTGGTTTAATGAGGTCTACAAGAGGTCAGATGGAAGGAGAATAGGATACAGGGCCTATCAAAGAAGCAAAGCTGGTTGAGGGGATTGAAGCTAGGCAACTAGAGGTGATGAACGTGATGGGAAATGCACTAACGTATGTGGGTAGAGCTGGTGTCACATCCAATATTGACATCACACTTTGCAACCAGGAGGCACCTGTGATGATTATAAACTGGAAGGTATTTGACGATATGACAGAAAGTGACCACAATCTGATAACTTTCGAGATTGTGGGAGGAAGGCAAGAATTAATAAAAACTTCAAGGGTAAGATATAACCTAAGGAAATCTGACTGGAGGAAACTCACGGGGAGTTAGTCCTGCCGGAAGTGGTAGAGAGCATAGGAAATGTCAACGAGAAAGCTAAGAAATTTACAAGGGCTATACAGAGAGCCATTAGAGTTGCCATCCCAGTAATAAGGTAGAGTCGGAGGTAGCAAATAGGTACTGGAGTGAGAGGCTTGATAGACTCCGGGGAGCAGCGAGGACCGCCTGCAGAAGGTATCAAGCGAATTTCGCAGGCAGATACTCCTAAACTTCTACAGGAGGAGGAAAAAGCAGTATGAGTCCGCACTGGTCCTGGTGAAGAAAGAAAGCTGGGAGCGCTACGTTCAGGAGGAGTTACGGAATAACGCCTAGGGGATATCATTCCAGATGGCAACCAGGAAGGTAAGGCACCCAGCCATGATCTCGGGAAGGAAGGAGTTGGCGAGACTGCTTATGGACACCTTACTTCCAAACGATGAAGGACTAGATGATGATGAACAGGTGACAATGAAACGTGAGATGACACAGCCCTATGATAATGGGGTGAGGACAGATCCGATAACACAGGCAAAGATTACAAGGTTCCTGGCTAGAATGAAAAGAAAGAAGGCACCTGAACTCGTTGGTATCAGGGTCGAGGTACTTCAAGAAGTCACTGAGCAGATAGCGCCTTTCTTTACCGGGCTAGTGAATGAATGCATCATTCAGGGCAGGTGTGGAAGCAGAGTGAGGTAATTATTCTTAGCAAGGGGGAAGATAGATACACACAACTCCCAAAGTCATACAGACCAATATGTTTGATGAATGTGTGCAGCAAGCTGCATGAGAAGGTAATGTGCGATAGAATCACCAAACACCGTAGGGTGGTGGGAATGCATAGGCAGCAGTACGGCTTCAAGAGGGGTTAGGTCAAATGGGGACGTTATCTGTGAGGCTATGAACCTGGTTGATAGTTTTGTGGGGAAATACGTAATCGGGATGTTCGTGAACATCTTGGGAGCCTTAGATAATTTATGGTGGCTTGCTCTATTCAAGAGGTTGAATAAAATTCAATTTTAGGGTGATTTCTACAGGATCTTTAGGGACTACTGTAGGAATAGGTTTGCGACCCTGAGTTGTCCAGGAACATCAATCAGTAAGAAGTTAACCAAGGGATGCCCCCAAGGATTGGTTTGCGGGCCGATCTTTTAGGACACAAGGCTCGAGCCTGGGTTATTGGTGGTAGAGGCTCTCCCTGGAATGATGGGAGTGGTCACCTTTACTGATGACTTACTTATAGTAGTGGATGCCAATTCAAGGTTGTAACTTGAGACCAAGAGCGGAGCCATGCTTGCGGGGATCAGCTATTGGTGTATACACGTGAAACTGAGTTTAGCACCAGTGAAGACGACATATGTGCTATTAAGGGGGGTCTTAAGGAGAGACCCCATGATTAGGATTGACAGACAAAACATAAGACGTGGTGACCATACCAAATACCTAGTGGTCATACTAGATGAGAAGAGCAACTTCATAATGCATGTGGAGAAAACATACTGTCGAGCACTCAGGCTCATGAACGTGATTATTAATATCGGCATGGGCAGGTTTAGGGTGCCGAGGAGCTACATAAAGATTTACCATCAGGCATTGCAAAGGACGGCACTATATTGGCTAAAGAAGAGAGAACTAAATAAGGTTACGAAACTAACCAGGAAAGGGAGCTCCTCTTGGACGAATGTGATCAGAGTAATATGGGCAAGAGGACCTACCGGATATTTCCTGATGTCAGAGATCGCCTTAAGATGACATATCTAGAGCCCTTTAAAGGGCTAGTGCATTCTATAACGGACACGGACCGTATAGGGTCAATCTCTGCAGACTTGGACAGACTGACAGTGACAGATGCGGGTGTGAGAAGTAGACAACACCTGAGCATGTCGTTTTGGAGTGCATAAATACCAATGAGGCAGGTCCCCCTGCAGGCTAGCACAGTGTTTCATATAGTGCAAGATATGGACAGGTGGGGCCTCCTCAACAAGATAGTGGATGACACATCTCGAAGGAAGAGGGAGAGGTACTCAAAGGGCTTAAAGACAGTATCCTGGAGACAGGACAAAGGAATGGACATGACAATAAGGGAATTGGAGATGACGAGTAGTGGAGAATAAACAGAACCAGAAGACCTAAGAGGACACAATTAACAATAACAGAACTTTAGGATTAGCCTGGAAGGATAGATAGGCTGGCAGGATGAACTGTGATGGAAGCTTCTGTATATCCGGAGCCAAGCTGAGGTAGACATTCACTGGATTCTAGTGGTGTAAACTGCTGAAGAACCATTGAGAGCCAAAGTTCCAGTTGGTAGCTAGTAAGAAGGACGAAGAACTGACGAAAGAGATAACTCCTCTGCTCAAAGGACCCCCTCACTTGGGAATAAGTGAGTCATTGGGTTGGAGCGGTTAGGCTTCTGATCCCTCTCCATTAGCTGGTGACAGCTACATTGAAAAGAAGACCGGAAACACGCTGCATAATTATTATTTTATTATTATTAGCACCGTGTCTTACTACCCGTTCGGGCTATACGCACTTACTCTAATGTGTAATGGTAGGGTGATTGTGAGATGAAATGGAGGACCTACAGTTTNCGGGTTATACGCACTCACTCTAATGTGTAATGGTAGGGTGATTGTGAGATGAAATGGAGGACCTACAGTTTAACGTGGAATCTAAACTACCGTGGAGGCCTGGATATTTCCACACATTCACAAGTTGTGATTAATAAACTTCTTTCCAGAGGTGAAGGATGGGTTTGGCAATCAGGTAAATCTCTGCTGGGACTGAGGATTTAACCTCGAACCCCTAGCAGAGAAGTCTGACACCTTACCCCTAGACCGCCAGGTCACACTGCAGCCGTTGAAGAAGATATAGGATAAGTTAGGTTAAGGATTATTTTGTATTAACTTCTTTACGTTTGTTTTTTGTTTAATATTAGGTCAATTAGGCAGTGGTTTAGCGGTAAGTAAGCAGAGCGAAATATACAGTAGGGCACTTCCCCAGGTGGCAGATAGGGGAATGCCTCCCCTCACCCCGCTGGAGCTCACGCCAATCCGGGGACTATTAAAACCGGAAGTGGCAAGACATCCAGCGGGGCTGGGTACCAGGGGCGTAATATACCTGTGGCAGACCAACTATTATGGAACGAATAGAAGATAGGGAAATTTGGACATCTAGGTTGAGTCAAATCTACACTAAATATGTAAATGTAGAGAAAAAAAAAATCGGAATAAAGTTTAGAATAGGAATAACCATTGTAATTAGGAATGTAAGCCCTGAGTTACATTCTAGGTCTCGAGGTAGGTAGGTAGAATAGCTGGGGGAGGAGGGGTGGAGGAATGTATATTCTAAGTATAATGCAATAATACAATTACCTCTTGAAGCGAAAAGAGGTTTCTTTTAAAGAGAAGTTGAATTTCTGTAATAGTTCCATTCAGTACGAACATAGATTATTTATAATGAATATATTTTGTAAAAAAAAAAATTATAATCACACAAAATTTGAATTTTCTATATATTTAATCTAAAGTGTACAATATATTTTTTTAAGAGACAAAAGTAAATATTGAGCGACCCTATTTGGTATGAAATAATACCTTATGATTGAATAAAAATAATTAAACTTGAAATTTCAAAAAAAAAATCTAAAATTTTGAATACTCAAATTTGAGTTCAAGCATCTACTAAAACTCAAATTTTTTATAACTTGCAGACCCCTATTGATTTCGGTGTCATAGCGATGCTCATTAAGAATATAAGCCTATGTCGACCTACTGATGTGAGCATTTGGCAGTGATACCATTTATTAAACATCAACCACACTAATAATTGCTTTCAAAAATGCAAAAGCCTTCCACAACCTTTGTAAATTTATACAAAAATTTCTTTCAATTCGTTGATGACAGTTTTATACAAACCAAAGACACAGCAATGGGTACAAGGATGGCGTATTTGCCAATCTGTTTATAGGCAAACTTGAAACCACATTTCTTGACCACCATATTAACAAACCACTCTACTGGTTTTCCTTCATTGATAATATATCCATGGTATTGACAGCTAGCCAAGACAATCTAACATTGTTTTTAAACGACCTCAACTCCTTTTCAGCTCTCAAATTTGCCTTAAATCAATCCAATGACCAGGCGATGTTTCTTGATGTGGACATATGGTAATTAGATGTCCAAATCAAAACTTTGATACATCTAAAACCCACAAATAGAAAATAATATCTACACATTGAGAGCTATCACCCATTCAAAACTAAAGATCTATTCCATACAGTCTTGCCATACCCGCTCACAGCATCTCCTCTGATAGTGAAAGTCTTCAAAACCACTTAGAAAACACTCATGGTGCTTTTATGAAGAGAAGATAACCTAAACCTCTCATCAATAGCCTCCTTAGACTAGCTGAAACCCCACAATCAGCCAAACCTGAAAAACCAGACAATATACCTCTAGTGATTAAGTTCTACCCGGGTCTACAAAAGTTCAACATTAGCATCAGGCTCTCACATATTGGAAGCAGCCAGGTGAACCTCAAGAAATCACCATTCCTTGTGTATAGGCAAGTAGGCACCTTCTATCACTTAGAAATCTTCTATTACACTCTAAACCCAAAAGTGAGAATGGCACCATATTCATTCAACCACAACCAAGCTCTTAATTTTGCAACATAACAAACTCTAGCCATCCCACCAAAGACAATCACACTTATGAGTCCGGAAGTATATTTACAAACTAGAACTCGACAATGTACTGAAAAATATAGCCATGACACCAAAATACAGAACCCTGAAAAACCAGTTTCAGCACATGCCTCCATTCATAACCCCAACTTTGAAGACTTTTACACAGTCAAAGTGTTAAAATGATTTAACGGAACACAATGCAATATGTCCCAGTTATAAAGATGAGAACTGGCATATTGATCACAAAGTCTAGAAAATCACCCAGCCTTAATATTTGTTATCTAGGCTTGATTTCAACACTAACACCATCTTCCATCCACAGAACAATAGATGAACCTCCAGATAATTTCAAATCCACCAAAGAAGTTTTTATCCTTCACAATCAAGTTGGCATCACTGACGCTAGCTTTCTGTTTAGTCTTACTACTATTTCCTGAGAAAGATGCAATGAAAACATAAAAATAAGGAAGTTTGTTTAAATAACTGTGTGTAAGTGTTTTTACTTTTATTTGTGCTTCATTTTTCTACAACTTTATTATATTTATTTATTACATGTTATATTTTGCTTAGTGCACTTTATTAAATACATTATGTCATTATTCCAAGCCCCCTACCCCAACTGGGATTTGAACATAATATCTAAAGAAAGAAAGAGGTGGTAAGTTAGTGCTCAAATCTTGAGAACTCCTCATTTAATCTCGCAGTAGGATTCGGGTATATGTTTACTATACCTTTTCAGCTGTTTCCCAAAGCTACACAACGAATTAAAGTGAATATTTTTAAAACATTTGTACAACATGATAATTCATTTTCCTCCACTTCTCCATTGGAAAATTAAATTAGATTAGGCTTTCACACACTTAATTATGATGTTCTGGTCACAACGAGGTCTCACTGGCGCCAGAACTCTGAGAATGGCTGCCTTGTGGTAGTTGAGGTTGGTAGTTCTGTGCTTTTTGCTGGAGAGTTTCATCTTCAAGTGAGCAAATCCTCTGTTTCAATGCCCTCACCTGAGAATAAACACTGTATTTCACAATGCCTGTTCAAAACAAGTTTCAATCAAAATTATTTAAAAAAATCGTATATATATTAAAAAATGACAGCAGAAGATGGTAATCAAACTCAGAAGGTTTTAATCCAAAGGCTAGATAAAACTTCTGTGTTTGGGGCCCATTTTAAAAATAAATTGTTATCTCGGAATTTTAAAAAAAATTACACCAATCAATAGTTGATTTTATAATTATGTCTAGACTAGACAAGCCTAACCTTTAGTCTGTGTGCCCATTAGTAACAACTCACCTGCGCTGAGTGTCTCTCCACCATGGCTAACATCTGCTGCTCCAATTTGCGCAGACGAGTCTGATACTTTTTCTTGGACCTATCCAGGGTTTGAACCAGGGCACTGCATCAAAAGAACACACTTGAGTTCATAATCACAACATGTGAGTTGATCTATATAAACATAGCTATAGAACTGTTGGCACAACCCACTGTGTCGAGTCGTCTCTGGGTGAAGTTTTAGCTTTCCACACCAGAGCAACCATTTCTTTGCCATGATGACGATGCAAAGGTAACCTGTGTCATGGGTTGACAAGGCCATCGCTAGGCAACCAGATACAGTTACCTGTGATAGATCAGTTGACCACTTATGCCCACCAAAAAAACACATTTTCTGTGAGAATTGTTTAAGTTGTGTGTAATTATTATGTGTTAGTGAACTAATTGAGTGATATTTGTGAATTGCTGAAAAATATACAATTTGTTGTGTTCATAGGTAAAGTCTTTAAGATTACTATAAATATTTTATACTAGTATATTGATATGTATACCTACTCCAATAACCCTGAAATGTTGTAAGTAGGACTGGGACCATCAAATCTTTAAGGATATTTGAGATTCAAGAACTCAAGGACTAAATGCTTAGAAATATATTTTTTTTTTCGATTTTGTAAGTGAAATTTGTTTTAGAGCTTCAATACTGCTTATTGGTGGTGTTTAGAACCTATTGTAATTATTGGATGCATTTAAAAACTAGCCATTAGACCAGTAATTGGTATAGGTAAGACTGTCGCACTACTGCTCAGGGTTGACACAGCATATTAAACATTTTAATTCAATTAATTAATAAATCAATCAAAAAAGTTCATATTGCAATTAAAAAACAAACAAAAAAAACAGTACTTTCTGAGGTAGAATGAGTGATAAAGCCCAGGTCTTGAACCCATGATATAACAATGGTATACAGGTACTAGTTTTAAACTGTTAGAGAGCTCACATTACTGTAACATTAGTTCAAATCTAAGTTATGTGTTCCAATTGAGAGGAGGGAAATGGAAGTAATAAAGAAGGAAGAATGATGAAAGGAAAGAGTAAGATGGAGGTAGTTTACCAAACTGACACTTCCACAGGTGGAAACATATAATGATGATGAATCTTTGTGTATTCTGTTGTTAATTTGTGAATATGACAAATACAAAATGGTAAGCATGAGTACACTATTTTTCAATACTTGCAATCCAATCAATATTATTGTTGTGTTATAATCGAGAAACAAACAAATAGACAACACAGTGTGACATGTCACATGAAGAGTGAGAAGTATGTAAAAAAGAGAATACAAGGGGAATCATAAATAATTTTTAGTAGGCTAAATAAGTTTTATAAAACTTTTTGAAATACGTCAAATTTTTAAAGTTCTCCAGACGAAAAAACTTGCAGGTTACTAGTATTTTATATGCTAAGTTATAAAACAAAACTAATTAATTTAATTTTTTCTTTATTGAATTCTTGCCACAAAAATTACTAAAACAGGCATATCTGAGCTTTTCCAAAAAATTTTGTGAACTAGAGATCATTATAATGGGCTTTGCTGGGTTATGCAAAAATATTTGAAATTTTCTCAATTTCTTTCAGTAACACAAAATGTTATGTTTTTTACTGGCGTATATTACCCTGTCTGTAGTATTCATGAGATAGAAAAAAGGCAGAAAGACATATATATATATATAAATATTACCTGCATTAGGTGGCTACACAGTATAAGGGGTCTTGCAATAATATGGGTTGTGAATTATAAGGTGGTTAGATATTAACTCTCTTGGTTGGGTGCAATGAGGCTGGTTTTTCTATCTTCTCTTCATGTTAGTGCAGATATATTACTTCTAAACTATCTTCCTCATTCTTATCTATTAAATTAGGTCTTTAATAAGCCTAATCTTAAGATGTAGAAAGTTAAAAGAAAGTTGTCTATTGTACTCATCAAATGCTCCTAACCTGTTGGCTCTCTTAAGGTCGTTGACTAGGTCCCCCGATTGCTGCTGCCGCAGCTCAGAGTTGCGGCTAACTTTGTCAAGGGTTGAGACAAGCTCCTGCACTCTGCCCTTAAGCCTAGCCTCGCGACGCAAGGCAGAGGATAGTTCTGACTCATCGCCAGTGCCTTCCCCCTCACAGTCCTCACTCTCACTCGCCAAGGATGCATCCCCACCACCTCGATTCTGTAGTGAGTAAAGAGTATTTTATTAGTCCATTTCTTCACCACGTCTTAATACCCTATTGCGTTACATGCATTTTAATCATGTTAAGGGTGTAGCGATAACAAAGGTAGAATTTAGAAGAAATGTTTTCACATTTGCATGGAGTAAGTTGAAAACCATTTGCTTTCCTGCCGCAAACCAAACTAGATGAGCTTGACACTGGTATGCGTGGCAACCAATGCTGGTAGTTTTTTTTAGCATATCTATGGGTCATTAAATATCAATTTACTTAGGTAACTAAATAGAGTTTAACACAAGAAAGAGTTTTATCTTGGTGAAAAAGAATGAGAAGAGAAAATAGTAGAGGTCTGTGAGCTTGGGTTTTTTTTCCTTTGAGTCTAATTCGAGTCGAGTATTTCTAAAAGCTTTCGAGTTTGAGTAAAGGCGTATTCATAATTTTGAAATGTTAAAAAGTATATTAAAACACATGTTCTTAAAATATGAATGACACTCATTTTTATAAATAGTAAATACTTTTGGAAAAAGAGGTTAAATAATGGAAATATCGGTTTTTAAATTAGTAATAACACCTGTAAAACACAATTTAAAAACAAGAACAAAACCCAAATAAAAATTTAATAAAAAAGTCAATTATTAAAATGGTTTCAACACTCATGTCTTTAAGGATATTGAATGCCAGGCTTCCACCATAAGTTCGAATTCCACGTTAAGCTGTGTAGGTCTTCCATTTCATCTCACAATCACCCTACTATTACACATTAGCATAAGTGCATATAATCCGAACGGATATTAAGACGCGGTGCTAATAATAATAATAATATTGATAATAATAATAATGATGATGATAATAATAATAATAATAATAATAATAATTTAATGACATTAAAAGTACACTAGCAATTATAAAACAAAGTTAATAAAATGAATAACTGCATGATGGCTTGGAAATGTATAACAAGAAAGTGTAGAAACACTGTACAATGATGTAAAATAAGTGATAGTGAAGGAAGCCAATATGAAAGGATAGTTAGGTTAGGCCTAGATAGGAACAAACACTTTTCTCTCTTCATGTCTTCTTAAATGTTTACACTTTCCACTTCTTTAACCTTCGTATACTCGCACATTGGTCTCTCAGACCAACAAATCCATAATTCGTTTTCTCAAAAATTAACATCACCGGGACTTTGTGGTTTTTAGTAGCTTTTTAATTTGTTGTTAGGCATTGTTTAGTGCGGCGCGCGCGTTGGTGCCGAGTAGACGTGAGACACTTTATTACTGTTATTGGTTCGTGAGACCGACGCGAGTCTAAGTGTTACTGTTTTAAGTAAGAAACAATTTTTTAATTTTAGAACATTACTCAATGAAATGTATTAATTTATTTTAGTGGTGTATAATACTTATTGAGTTTATTGTATTACATTATTTGAGAACTGTTTTCTTTGTTTTTAGCCATTTTTGTCACCACAATGGAGGAAGAAAGAATAAGGGTGCTGTTAGAATGTGAAGATTCCGATTCAAATTACGATGACAAGAGTGACAGTGAGGCGGAGGACGCTCTAGAAGTACAAGAGGTTTCGCAAAAGTCTTCAAACTACTATGTCGGCAAAGACAAAATTACTAGATGGAACAAAAATAGTCCATCATATACTGTTAGAACACGGTCTCAAAATATTGTTATGCAACTTCCTAGCATTAAGAGAGAAGCAAGAAATACAAAAGATCCATGTGAGATTTGGAAACTATTTTTTTCTGATAGAGTAATCAATCTTATTACGAAGTATACTAACCAAAACATTGAACGGATTTCACTTGAATTGAAACAAGCAAGGGACTGTAGACTTACTAACGAAGAGGAAATTCGAGCATTTCTTGGCCTTCTTTTATTTGCTGGTGTTAGGAGAAATGATCGGCTGAATGCTAAAGATTTATTCAGGACTGATGGTTCATCTCCAGAAATTTTCCCATTGACAATGAGCTGGAGTCGATTTTACCTTCTATTGCGATGTCTAAGGTTTGACGACAAGGAAACAAGAACTCAACGTGCTTCAGTCGACAAGTTGGCTCCAATAAGAGACCTATTTGAAGAGAACTGTTTTCTTTGTTTTTAGCCATTTTTGTCACCACAATGGAGGAAGAAAGAATAAGGGTGCTGTTAGAATGTGAAGATTACGATTCAAATTACGATGACAAGAGTGACAGTGAGGCGGAGAACGCTCTAGAAGTACGAGAGGAAAATACCGACACTGAGCAGGAGGGTGATTTGTTAAACGAATTTGAAGAGGTTTCGCAAAAGTCTGCAAACTACTATGTCGGCAAAGACAAAATTACTAGATGGAACAAAAATAGTCCATCGTCTACTGTTAGAACACGGTCTCAAAATATTGTTATGCAACTTCCTAGCGTAAAGAGAGAAGCAAGAAATACAAAAGATCCATGTGAGATTTGGAAACTATTTTTTTCTGATAGAGTAATAAATCTTATTACGAAGTATGCTAACCAAAACATTGAATGGATTTCACCTGCATTGAAACAAGCAAGAGACTGTAGACTTACTGACGAAGGCCTTCTTTTATTTGCTGGTGTTAGGAGAAATGATCGGCTGAATGCTAAAGATTTATTCACGACATATGGTTCATCTCCAGAAATTTTCTAATTGACAATGAGCTGGAGTCGATTTTACCTTCTATTGCGATGTCTAAGGTTTGACGACAAGGAAACAAGAACTCAACGTGCAATAAGAGACCTATTTGAATACATTGTGTCATCTTTCAAAAAACATTTTAGCCCCTCTGAATTTGTAACAATCAATGAGAAGTTGGAAGCATTCAGAGGTCGCTGTAGCTTCCGTCAGTATATACCTTCAAAACCAAACAAATATGGCATAAAAATATATGCACTGGCCGATGCCGATGACCGATGACGTTGAGTCTGGAAGTTTATGTAGGACAACAACATGAAGGGCCATATAAAGTCGACACTGGGTCACAAGCATTAGTCAAGTGTCTTTGTGGCGTAATCGATCGAACTGGTAAAAATATAACCTGTGATAATTTTTTCACAAGCATCTCTTTAGTCGACAGTTTGATGTGGGATCACAAGCTAAGTGTGATAGGCACAATTCGCAAGAATAAAAAGGAACTGCCAAAAGAATTTATTGATGTAAAAGGCCGTACAGAAAATTCCAGTTTATTTGGACACCAAAATAACTGCACCCTATTTTCATATGTGCAAAAGAAAAAGAAAAATGTTCTACTTCTCTCTAGTATGCATGATGATGCACAAATAAATGAAAACGGACTGAAAAACCAGAGATAATTATGGACTACAATGCTACAAAAGGGGGCTTGAAACTGTAGACAAAATGTGCGAGACCTATAACTGCGCTAGAGGAACTAATCGGTGCCCTATGGTTATTTTTTACAGCCTTATGAATGTTGCGGGAATAAATTCTTATATAATATCATATAATATATGGCTTTAAAAATTTCAACATAAAAACAAGCTGAAAGAAGTTTCTAGAGACGCTTTCATATGATCTCATAATGACCCATCTAAAAAAGCGGGCATTAATTTAAAGTTTGCCAAGAACACTGACACAAAGGCTGTTAGAAATATGCAAACTTGATAATCCAGAACCTTCATCATCAGGTAATCATCCATCAAGCAGGTCGTTGTTCATTCTGTTTGTCAAAAAAAACAAAAACCTTTACCGCAAGACGGATGCGCTCTTCTTGTTCAACTTCCCTCCGGAGAAAGTCTATTAGGCTCTGCAACTGCCCCTTACCTTGATTTAAAGCACCACTACGTTGCCGAGCACGTAGTAAATCTTCCGTGAAACAAGATTCAACCATTGGGAATAACATTGCCGCATACTTCTTAGAGGTGACTGCCAAAGTTTCGAGTGCTCTCACCTGAGTTTCCAAACGGTCATCCATAGTCGATAACAGCATCCCATCTGACAAATTATGAAGAGTCAGCTTCAATAGTTCCCGCACATAAACTTTGACCAATAAATCATCGCGTTCAAAACGAGATCTCAAACTTTGTATAGCCCTAGGATAATTTTCTCGAGTCTAAGGGAAACTTTTGACAACTTCTCGAGTGCTTGAACCAGTTAAAGTGGCCTGAATCAAACACTGGAATTTGTCGACTGCATCTAAATCCTCATCTTCATCAATTTTAGCGAATTGGCTCCAAAAACTCAACTATTCTGTTATGTCCCTTCCATATTTCTTAAATTCGATCTTGGGGAGTTTGCACTTACTTTTTGAACAATGTCTACCTCTATAATTGGTTTAAATACTGGCTGCGGACTCTACATCGGTATCATGTACCACCTTAAATTTTCCAAAATGAATACACATAGTTTCTCAATTAGCTTTGTATTCATCCGTATTAGCTATTTCGATACTGAATTCATTCTCCGATGCATCCCTTTGAATCAGGCTATTCAATATTTGCTCATCTAGATTTTCAAGTTCAGTTGATTTTTTTTTTATACAGCTGGTGATTTGTTTCAATGCCACTAAGTCCTTCTCACCATCAACTGAAAACAGATCTGTTGTAGTCCTCACAATCTTCGTGAAAGACGCTCTAATGGCAGCCTTTTTCTTCTTAAACAACAGCAACTCTTTATCTCCATCTATACGTCCCCTGTCACGGCCGTCATAATGTTACTTATCGGTTACCCAACGTAAATAAATTCAAAGTAATATTTAAGTAAAGATAAAGAAGCGTTGTACATAAACACTATTTAATCTGTCCCTTTTTATCAGAGCCACAAAAATGCCAACAATTAACAAAACAAAGAAAACAAAGAAGACAAAGATAAACATTATTAGAGGAATAGACACATAAGAAGCTCTATTTTGAAACAATATGACAATATGTGTATATCCTGGGTGAGTAGTCAGACACAAAAAAACTTGATGGCGTAAGCCCACAATCAAGCTATACCGACCAAGCAGCCGCTGCTGTTAGAGATGAAAGTGCTAACATTTGCAGATAGAAGATGCCATGTGGTCAGAACAACAAACACTCCAATTGTTAATCTTAGTTTTTTAGACCAGAGCTGCTACTTATTTATTCAAGTAGAAATAAATTCTCTATTGAATTTAAGGGTAAAATTTTGGGGGGGACGTGTCCCCCCCGTCCCCTCTACCAGGCACGTCCATGACTGTGTCACAGGTAAATTCTAAAAGCAACAGGGATCAAACTTGGTGCCTCTGGATCCTTAGCCAGGAACTATGACCCCTATACTACAGAGGTGGAGTATGACACAAAACATACATAAGGACAGTACAAAAGAGTTTGCCTCTGACCTTGCTCCTGGATTCCAGCAGTTGTTCTGTTTCCTGTAGTTGGACTTGCAGATGCTGTATTGTGGCAAGCTGCGCAGCATGGTGGGCCTCCTGAGAACTAAGTTTCAACTCAAATGATGCCCTCTCCTTCTCCAACAGGTACACCCTGGCTCTCAATTCAGCCTTGTCTTCCCGTGTAGCCATCAGCTCCTGCAAACATACACGCTTGAGATGTATTTACACAGAACACATGGAGTGGATAGCCTGCGCACACACTACAAGAATAAAATATTGAAACTTTATGATGGGTTCTTGAATTTTCAAACCCCAGAATTCAGAAAGATATTCAATATTTGATGAGTTGAAAAAAAAAATCAAGATTTCTTTTATAAATGTTAAATAGGAATTTATTACAGTGTTACCCCAACATAATTATAGGATAAACTTAGCATCAAGACCCCATACAATTAATTTACCTATTAACTGTATGTATGAATGTTGTAATGACGTTAACATCCAGTTATTATTTCTATTTCACAAGAAACTTAGTAATAGTTTAAAATGGAATGTTCTGGGCTGAACCATAATATAAAATGAACAACAACATTTGAATGTTGACTAACATAACCTATAAAGTATAAACTTTATATTATGAATCCAGGTAACTAGAGCCTTTTAATACAAAAATACTCCCAAATAAAACCTTTTTTTCACCAATTGAGGTACAGTTTGTTATAGGTGGAAGAAAGAATAAAAACAAATACAATACGGCTCTTACAATTAAAAGAAAAGCACAATTCACAATTTGAATTGTTGCCACTGAATGGTTGTTTTTTATGAATCTTTTACACAGGTGCTTAACCCAATAATCATCATAATCATCATCCCCACCACCATCATCATCGTTTCCAGCCTGTGGCCAAGACAGTTTAGTAAAATGCCTCCATCTTCATCCTTTAATTTCTTCCATTCTTCTCCTCTCACTTGAACCCTTTCTATTATCTGCTGCTCCCATTTCTTTCTTGCTCATCCTTGTGGTCTTTTTTCCTACATACTTCATCTCCTTCATTTGCTTTGGAATACTCTCCTTTTCCATCCTCATTACATTCATATACCATCTCAGTCTTAACACAATGTTAATGTGGATTCACACGTTCACCAAAAAATTAGCGTAGAACAGAAACGTGATCATGTGACACACTCTAAGCCAATAACAAGATTTACGCTTAATCCACGTGAGCTGTTCTGCTGAAGTTCAACTATTCTATACTTTGTCCGCTCTACTCACGCTCTACTCAAGATGTTAAGCACAGGAGAACCAATCAAATCTCAGAGCCAACTATCTTAAATCCGCATGCACATTTGACAACAGATCGTTTTACTGTCAGAAACTAGCAGACAGCTTAGCTGGCTGTTGTAAGGAGATTTGAAATAACACATTAATGTAAAACGTGTGTATCAATGTATTGGATTGTGCCACAACATAGCATTACAATTTGTAAACATCCATCAGGACAATGATTTAAAATATATGTCTATCTACTAGAAAATAAAATCTGTTGATAGTCAGCTGTTTTACGTTAGCGCTGCAGTGCATCATGGGTCAACTTAAGTGTGTAAATTGCTGTGTCTCTGAGGCAGATTCTGCTTTCTATTTTCGGTGAATGTGTGAATCAAGCTTTAGTGTTTGAAAGCACTTGTAATGAGCTTTAAATCTCTCCTACCGTGTTTATTTTCTCAACACATAAAGCGTAAATTTAGACAAACCTTGAATGGAAACCAGTATCTTCCGGGTCAATAATGGATATTGAAACAGCATTTGAAGTTTCAGTAATTTATGAGTTGAGAGAATCCTGTTGTTTTAATCCATTCACAGCAACTTTGGCCTTTTACGGCATTTGGAAAGTTACTTGAAACAATTCATATTTCATCCAACTTGCCAATATGTTTTGTAACTTCAACAATTCAAACAGACTATTAGAGCGATAAAACATATTTGTGGATCAGATGGTTTCAGAACTAGTTTTTAGTACATTCTCAGCAGTCAAAAAAGGCATATACCTGCATAAGTACAGCAGTTTCCAGGTCCAGCTTGCGAGCCTCAGCGAGGGAAATTGTGTGCCTCACGGCCAGAGGCTCCACGTGGCAGCTCTCCAGCTCCACCACGGTGGCCCGCACAGTACTCCGCTCAGTTTTCAGCCGCCCAATGTGGTCCCGCAACCGACGTTCCTCACTCTGACCCCATTCACAGTCGCTTGATGAACTTGTACTGCAAAATAAATAAAATACAAATCATTAGAGATATGTTGGATACTTAAAATGAGAGTACCGTTAATTTTTTTAAATTTCTGTGTACATATTCATCATGAAGTGAGATCTTATGATGTATGTATTCTTAAATAATCAAAGTGAAGAAAAACTCATCAAATCATTTGTGCTGTACCAAAAGGTAAGTGAATATGTATACAAAATACAGTTTGATAGTAGTAGTTTGGGAATCTGGGCCAAATAAAAATTAAATTTTCAATCAAAAGTAAAAATGGTTGTTTTGTTCAGTATCAAAATACTTCCTCTATATTTTCATGTATGTAAGGATGTAAAAATTGCAAATATGATATCCCTACAACCTCTTGATGAAGATGCCATGTGGCATCATAATATTGAAGTGTTTTTACTTTTATTTGGGCTTACTGCTTTATTTTTAACAATTCGATCATATTTATTTAATGACATATCATAACATACCTAATCCTTAAAAAGTATAAAGTACCCCAGTTTAATACTTGTTGGTGTGGTAATACTTTCAGATGACTGAAAAGCCTTTTACTCTTTCTATTCCTTTAGTGTGACCTTAGCTAATTACTGGTATACTTAAATTATTAAATTACAAGGGGTGGTACAAAACTAATACCTCCTAATTTTTTTTATTTCATGGCTGGTGTTGTAGAAAAGTTTAGCGCTCACTGAGTGATCAGTAAAGATTTATATTTTTATCATATTGAGTATTGCTGTGATAGATCTTGCAAGTGCAGCACACAAGCAGTTCAAAATCGTGGATGTTACAAATACACTTACCAAACAGACAGTAAATTAATTCTTTACTATGAAGGAAAGAAGAGCACAGTTCACACTTTACATTGCTGCTATTGGATAAAGAGGTAATGGTTGACTCTTAAAGAAAATTAATCGCCACCGCCCAATCCCCCAACCGAGGTTTCATTCAATCGGAACTCATTGGGTAGGAGTAGAGGAGTAGTTGATTTTCTTTAAGAGGCAACCATTACCTCTTTGTCCAATGGCAGCAATGTAAAGTGTGAACTATGCTTATAGAGATTTACCATGGAGGAAACGAGACCTATCAAAATTCATACACATCTCAAAAATGTTTTTTGTGATAATATCATTGATGTGAGCAATGATGTTGCGTCAGACATTTTAAGTTTGGGGAAAATGACACTGTTGACAAGCTTCAAAGTGGCCATCCAGTAATGGCAGCGACAACAGACAAGAGCTGGATTTACGCACTGATCAAAAATAACTGCAGTGTCAAAACATATGAATTGTACTACACAGTAGGTATTGGAAAACCTGCTGTGATAAACATTATAAAGGACCTCTGCTACCACAAGGTTTGCGCCTGGTGGGTCCCAAAAATGCTGACAGATGGTCACAAAAAAGATTGGAAAAACATCTATATGAGAATTTCTATAACGCTATAATAGCGAGGGAGAAGATTTTCTGTCCCGCATAATCACAGGTGACAAAACCTACGTTCACCATTATGACTCTGAAAAAATTGAAAGCCAATGGAATGGCATCATGTGAATTCACCGCGTAAAAATAAGTTTAAAATAAAGCCTTTAATCAGTAAAGCCATGGCCACAGTGTTTTTGACTTCTTGGAGATTAACTCAAAATGATTTGTGGAAAAATTGAAAAAGTTGAAAACACACATTTGTAGAGTTAGGCTTGACATAAAGATGACTGAGCTTTGTTTTCTTCTTCATGACAATTCACAAACCCACATTAGTCTGCGCAGGTGGTAGGCGATTACAAAATTGGGATCGACTTTTCTTCCTCACCTTGGCACCTTCTGGCCAGTTGAAGGGTGCAACCCATAGACTCAATTTTGTGGATGGTAATGAGAGCAATAGAAATAGTCATGAAGTCCTCTGAAGACAAAGCAAGGAATTTTACAGGACTGGAATACAGTTTCTGACTCAGAGGTGGAGGAACTGCATAAAAAATTATGCTTACTTTGTTAAAAATCAATAGGATGTTCATTGTTTAATAAAGATCGCGTATTGTTCCATGTAAAATCCCTAGTGCTAAAAATTATTTCTTTAGAAAAAAAAAATTGGAGGTACTAATTTTTGTACAACCCCTCATAGTTAAATTATTTGTCTACAAATTGAAGCAATTTGAAATACATTCGTTGCTGAGGCATAAAATACTACACACATCTGCGTAAGTCACACAAGTTTTTATCTTTATCAAATTGTTATATCACAGTCTAACTATTAATTGCAACTTTTTGGTTGTTCACTTATACCTCTCAAAGTTGCTGGAATTTTTGATGAGGACTGAAGGCAATTCTAGTTCCTAAATTAAGTGTGTTATACTAATAAACAAAATGATATTCAAAATTTGAAAAAACAAGAATGAGAATATTTTTTTTAATCCTAAAATTTTAAATACGCTTGAGGATTCAAAGGACCCATCTATAATGTTAATATATGAAAGTTGTCTTAGTGCATATATCAAGTAATTACCTGGTCGTGTGGCTGTATTCTTCCCAAGGAGCAGCGCTGAGGCAAATGGCATTGCTGATGGAAACATTATCCAATCTTGAAAGTAAATGTCTTGCCACAGTTTCTGCAGCTCGCCTATTTTCACTGGCTCGTCTCAAGATGGCTGCCATCTCTCCAGAGTCTGGCTCACTTTCATTACTCTCCCCTTATAGAGNTTTTTTAATCCTTAAATTTTAAATACACTTGAGGATTCGAAGGACCCATCTATAATGTTAATATATGAAAGTTGTCTTAGTGCATATATCAAGTAATTACCTGGTCGTGTGGCTGTATTCTTCCCAAGGAGCAGCGCTGAGGCAAATGGCATTGCTGATGGAAACATTATCCAATCTTGAAAGTAAATGTCTTGCCACAGTTTCTGCAGCTCGCCTATTTTCACTGGCTCGTCTCAAGATGGCTGCCATCTCTCCAGAGTCTGGCTCACTTTCATTACTCTCCCCTTATAGAGAACAAAGACACTTCAAAGTTTAATTGTTTTAATAAAGAATTGTCTTTCTCTGAATAAATGGTTTAAAGCATTAATCATATTAAAAATATATATTATAGTTAAGAGTGTGCGGTCTACTTTTTCAATTCAAAGTGAATTAGAATCAAATATATAAAATATTACTAAAATTACTTTGTAGTTTCTACTTTATTGCTATCTTACAGGTAAAGAAAGTAGTATGATGATCATAAAAAAAATTGAACTCAAGATTTTAATGAATAGCAACGTTTCATGACCCCCCGAACCCAAAAAAGTTGTTTTTGAATTTCCGGACTAGAGCCTACACTATTTTACCGGTTGGGCTAAAACTTTGTATCTAAGGATTCATAGGGTTGCTTTGAGGTGTTTTTGGAATTGAATATGCTACCCTAAAATCAAGGTAACTTAGTTTCCTTAAGGGCGGAAAGAGAAAAAATTAATTTAATCAAAATCATTTCTAAGCTTTGATCAATATTACAAACCAAATGGCTGCTCTCAATTTTTCGTCAAAATGACTTTAAGGGTTCTGGTCTGATGCGTAAATTATAATTTTTATTTATATCAGTGCAAGTATTTGGGATATGGAATTACTTATCATTGCATACATGTAGATATATTTATAATAAACATCTTTTACTTGAAATATATTTTTATATAACCAATATTTTTCAAGGTATATGACATATATCTAAAATATAATTATTTTTTTTACTTTTACAACACTTAAGGTAAAGTATTACGACCGTCAAAAAATTCTAACCTGAAATTTTGATCGATGTCGACGTATCATGACCTCCTGAACCCTAAAAAGTTGTATTTGCAATGCTGCCTGTCTGTGTGTCTGTCTAACCCTAAAATTAAGAGCAGTTTACTACAGAGTGAAGAGAAGAACAAATCTATTTTCATTTTCCCATGAAAATGACTTTTAGGGTACTTTACAGTGGCATAAATTTCCATATCTCTGCAACAATTTGAGCTACTTATCATTGTAAAATTGTAGTACTATTAAAAATTAAAACTTTTATTTTAAATCTATTTTTATAAAACCAATAGTTTCTGAGATATTAACAAATATACTAATACAATTTTGTGAACTTTAATTGTACTGAGATACTACCCAAGTTAAACGCAATAATTCTCTAATGTCATAGAGTAAGCAAATGCGTAAGTCTTTCAAAAAGTTGATGTTCTTTTTCCTTTAACCTTTTAGGGGAAATGTTTGTATAGCAATGATCTATGTCATTTTCAAGTCAATATTTACCTATTTTATTAGTCAAAATTTATAAATGAGGAATTTAATAGCAATGCGATAACCATTAGATGTACAACCTCTAATAAAATGATCCCAAAAAAATTTAGGGTGGTCGAGCAGCAAATTACACTCGGGCATGGGCTAAGTTAAGACTTCTCTATGACAGGCCTAGCAAGCCGGTAGTGGAAAATATATGGCTTGGATAAAAAACTGACCCAGGCCACAGGCTGGAGACAGTAATAGATGTAGAGTTAAGACTTCTGCTTCACCACTAAGAATTGTCAGAAAAATTCCCTTAACCAACTGTAAAAACACTAAGCAAAGATACAGGGAACTTGTATATTATTAAGTAACCAAATCCAGACTGGTTCTTGGTTTGGACCTAGGATGGTTATTTTTTAAATATATTTATCTCTTCACCACTCCATTAAGTATCATCTATCTGGCAACCAGCAAGTTTCAGTTAGTCTTAAACTTTGCAAATGTAACTGACAAGATTATGTTTTTGCATTTATTCTGATTACAAAGCCACATTTCTGAAAACTAAAAATGATGTGTAATTGATTGAGGAAGAGAAGTGATGAGAAGATAAAGGTGGGAAGAGAGTATGAATACATGAAATAAGCAGTGAAGGCCTAACCCATCTGTCCCTTTATGTTGGATTCCTTCCCCTATACAAGCACTACATTATTTTATGTCTCCACACAGTTTTCATATATTTCTAATCCATTGAGTAAATATTCATTTTTATTATCAATTTGGTATATGTTAAGTATTTGAATTTTATTAGAATAATATATATATATATATATACACACACAAGTAGAGATAACAGTACCTCGTATGTTGAGCTGCTTGCCAATGCCTGCAGCTCGACAGTTTGCAAGCAGTAGGCCAAGTTCACTCTCCAGAAGAGCTACCAACACATCATATGCCTCAATCGCTCGATCGCTGTAGCCCAGGGCTAGCCTGAAACATATCATCGTTTCATTACAATATCAAAGTTATTATAAATTTTACTACAGTGAAAGTATATATGACAAATATAGGTCAGGAAAAATTTTGAAATATTTAAAATGAAATATTTTACTATGTGTGTATGTTTGAAAATTTCATATTAATTAATGAGAGACTAAAGAATCATTACTAGATTATTTATAGATATATGTCATTTCAGCAGGAAAGACAGTTGTAATGAAGTTATTTGGTGATTGTATAAGTGATTGTTATATAATCTACTTGGAAAATTTGATATCTTTCAAATCAGTCTAAGTTTTACCAGATCAGTCGTATTCAAACTTTTTTGTTCGCATAGCCCCAGATATAATCTCTCTTGAAATTTGTACCAACAGCTTCGGTGGCCGCGTGGTCTAAAATTCTACTCTCACATTTAGATTGATTTGCCGTTGACGGGAGATTGAGGTTCAAATTTAGATCGGGTGTGGTGGTTTTTCCAAAATTGTTTTCCACTCATTCTACACAAACGCGGATACACTACCTATAATTTTAACCTTCCTAGTTCCTAAAACCATGAGTGTAATTTAGTACATATGCATGTAATCCAAACAAGTAGTAAGATGCAAAGTTAAAAAAAATAATTTGTACCCCCAAAATTGTTGGTGCATAATTCAAGCTATACATATTTTAAATACAAAATAAATGATATATAAAATAAAATAATGTATTAAATTATGCATTTTAAATGAGTACAAGTGTTTTTAAGTTTTAGGTACTCTCACAGATGTATTTGCGTATCTATGATTGAATACCACTCTACTAGATCATCCTTAACCTCCCACTCTCCAAAAATATACACTTAAACTGTCACAGTATCCATATCAATGGGCAGGCTGAGGTGCCAACCTTGTTTGATATGGTTTGTCGGTAATTAAAATTTTAGAGTTCATACTCTGACCAGGTCTATTGAGAGTTATTTTGTCATAAATTGGTTCCACTCTCCCTTCATTCAAATATGGTGGAAATATGTGAGCATAATATTCAAATTTTTAATACGAGCTTTTAATAGATACCCAGGATTGACTATTTCTAACTTCTTGTGTGGGCTATTTCTGTGCTCTATAATGTGACAGGTAATGGAAGTTTGCTCTTCTCTCTGCCTGTCTGGACGTTGTTGTTTGTGAAATGTTCAGTTGATGGAAGGTGGGGGAGAAGTTATAGAAAGTGTGTTATAGCTAATGAAATATTGTCAAGGTCAGCAACTGAGCGAACTAATTAGCAAATAGAGGATAATAGGATACAGAGATAAAGAAAGGCTCTTACAACAAAAATAACCAAAGTTATGTCGAATCAATCATTTTAAGAATTAGAATCATTTAACTTTCGAATATTGAATTTGAATTCGAATCTTGGAAAAAAGTATGAACCCCAAAAGGAATTATAAATATAATGGAATAATATAAATAAGTAAATAAATGTCAAACTTGTTTTTATAATCTATTCACTAACATATTTCTACAATCAATGTTAAATTAATAGTCTGGGGCATGATTGTTGAATTTTTCCTAATATATCAATCAAAAAAATTGAATATATATATAT